>SJYQ01095325.1:227355-242268 GCA_006410935.1 Redunca redunca
AAAAAAAAACAGCTCTGCTAGCATCTGTGCTATGAGGAATTTACCCACTAGGATGTAAATTCTTTGCTCTCAGGTAGGCAGTTTCTGATTTACTGCTGGTCCATAACACTGGGATCGTGTTTTCTGAAGATATTCTTTGTTATTTTTTATTGGTTTAAGATGTATTTGACCTATCTCAAGACACACAATTGATCATTTTAGATGCATATGAGATGGAAAAGCATCATGGATAAACGTCTGCAAAATGGACTAATTTTGTCAAACATGCGACCGCTGATGAAAAGTAAAATGTTGCTAGTGTGTGCGCATGCTAAGTCACCTCAGCTATGTTCTCCTCTTTGTGACCCTATGGGCTGTAGCCCACGAGGCTCCTCTGTTCATGGGACTCTCCAGGCAAGAATACTAGAGTGGGTTACCATGCCCTCCTCGGGATCGTCCGGACCCAGGGGTCAAACCCACATTTCTCATGTCTCCTGTTTTGGCAGTTGGGTTCTTTACCAGTAGCACCACCTGGGAAGCCCATCAACAGTATATTGTCAAGGCCAGAGGAGTCTGGTGGCTACAGCCCATAGGGTAGCAAAGAGTCAGACATGACTGAAGCAACTTAGCACACACACACATCAGCCAAAACAAAAATCAACGGAGTATCACCCTTCCCATGTCTCCATGCATCACAACCTGAGTTTATGTCTACAGTCAGAGCCTCAGTTATATATAACTGTCATTTCATAAATAAAAGACAACAAGATTTTAAAAACCATGAAGCTGGTGCTGGAATTGGAAAGGAAAAATGGAAAGTGCCGTGTGGGTCATTTTCTTCCCCAGGGCAACTTTCTGAGGTTGACTGGAAGACGTGGGGGGATTATAAAAAGAAGGTTAATTCACAACACAATCTCAACTGTATTCTGGAGTATGTATTTAACCACTCCATAAAAACTGGACAGAGAAGGAGCGGGGAGAAATGAGATAAACGCCTGTCACGCCAGGCAGCGGGCAGGGTCGGTCACTGTCCACGGCAGAGAAGGGGCTGCACCTGTGTATCACTGTACATGTGGGCTTATCTTCCCAGCTCTGTCCCCGGGTGAGCCTGGGCACCAGTCTGGCCTTCTGCTTCTCACGCCGTGAGATATGAAGACGCTCCCTGCCTCCTGGAAACGCGGAGGCACTTGAGTTCATTTCAGTTCGCTTCCATGTTTATTGCAACTCCCAAGGACCAACAGTGTGCCCAGAAAGATGCCCGTCACCTGGTGTGGGGGCAGGATTTAAAGAAGGAGGGATCAAGAAGAGGAAGTCCAGTCCTTGCCTTAGAGTCTTTTCAAGGACTTTAAAAGATACAAAGCCCTCTGCACTCCTAAGATGCCATCAACATATCGCAACATGTTAATTTCTAATGGTCGATTATGTGTGTGTTACTGGTAAGGACAACCATAATCAGCAACCTGGCCATCCTCGACGCTTCATCCAGGTAGCTCAGGGTTTTGCCCGAGCTGGGAGGTGTCTTGGTTGTTTGCCAGGTCAGGGGTGCTTATGCTCCAGGGGAGGGGGCCGTCCTGGCCGGCTGGGGAGCCCCTCGCATCAAGAGGCAGGAGGGCCTTAGGACCAGAGACCAAGACCAGCGCCGGGCCACTCCCTGCTCTGCTCCAGCACAGCAGCTCCTGGGAGGCTGGGGAAGGAAGGGGGTGTGGGGATGCCGTCCCGACGCCCCAGGAGGCAGGCCACTCAGCCAACCCCAGTGCCGGGACCTGTGGCCAGAGCAGCAAGGACGAGAGAGACAGGCAAAAGTGGAGCTCCTTTAACCCCAGGAAGACAGACTTTCCTGAATCTGCAGGAGACAAAGGATAGTCTCAGATCTCCCCCTGGCTGCCCGGTGTTCAGGAAAAGGAGCTGAGTCATTCTTTGTTATGAGAAAAACCTTGGCTCCCTTAAACAAAATGAAATAATGGTTATAAAGTACCAGGCACAGCATATATCAACAAATGGTCAGTCCCTATTCCCCCAAATAGCTGATGAGACTAAACTCAGCAGAGCCAATGGCTTTGGAGGTAACCCGCAGAGCTGCCAGAGCCTTCTCCAAGCCAACATCCTCAAACTGTGATTGGTATTTGCATTTGGGTAGAGGTGTATTCATTCAGCCTGTAGAGACTGGCTTGTGGAGCCAGGCCAAGAGCTAAAAAGTCCTCTGACTCTGAGCTCGAGGCTCAGACAGTAAAGAGTCTGCCTGCAGTGCAGGAGACCCGGGTTTGATCCCTGGATCGGGAAGAGGAGGAAATGGCAACCCTCTCCAGTATTCTTGCCTGGAGAATGCCATGGACAGAGGAACCTGGCAGGCTACAGTCCATGGGGTCGCAAAGAGTTGGACACGGCTGAGCGACTTCACTTTCACTTTGTTTCTTTCTGAGCTCAGGAAAGCTAGAGGCCAGTGGGAGACAACAGGAGCACAGTTCCAGCGCAGGGCCCGGCAGAGGGCAGTGCAGGTGGCGAGAGAGCACGGGGCTGGGGCTGCCTCTGAGCTCTGCCTTACTTAGCTGTGTGATCTGAGGCAAGCTGCTGAAACTCCGAGCCTCAGGGGTCTTATTTATAAGTGAGTGAAAGTCGCTCAGGCGTGTTCGACTCTTTGCAACCCCATGGACTATACAGTCCGTGGAAATTCTCCAGGCAAGGATATGGAGGATAAGGCCTTTCCCTTCTCCAGGGGATCTTCCCAACCCAGGGACTGAACTCAGGTCTCCCGCATTGCAGGCAGATTTTTTACCAGCTGAGCCACAGGGAAGCCCAAGAATCTTTCTGACCCAGGGATTGAACCGGGGTCTCCTGCATTGCAGGCGGATTCTTTACCAAGTGAGCTATCAGGGAAGCCCTCTTACTACCAGTTCAGTTCAGTTCAGTCGCTCAGTCGTGTCCGACTCTTTGCGACCCCATGAATCACAGCACGCCAGGCCTCCCTGTCCATCACCATCTCCTGGAGTTCACTCAAACTCACGTCCATCGAGTTGGTGATGNTGAAGCCTGGCTTGGAGAATTTTAAGCATTACTTTACTAACGTGTGAGATGAGTGCAATTGTGCAGTAGTTGAGCATTCTTTGGCATTGCCTTTCTTTGGGATTGGAATGAAAACTGACCTTTTCCATTCCTGTGGCCACTGCTGAGTTTTCCAAATTTGCTGGCATATTGAGTGCAGCACTTTCACAACATCATCTCTCAGGATTTGAAATAGCTCAACTGGAATTCCATCACCTCTACTAGCTTTGTTCATAGTGATGCTTTCTAAGGCCCACTTGACTTCACATTCCAGGATGTCTGGCTCTAGGTGAGTGATCACATCATGATTATCTTGGTCGTGAAGATCTTTTTTGTACAGTTCTGTGTATTCTTGCCATCTCTTCTTAATATCTTCTGCTTCTCTTACCTATATAGTGCAGCTAAAAAGACCCACTTCACAAGGTTGTTAAAGGATTAAGTGAGTTAGTATGATCAGTCGTCTAATCCATCATGTGGTCCACAGTAGAAGCTTATCAGCTGCTCCCAGGACTTTCTCCTGGGAAAGAAAGGTTAGCAGGGACCCAGGTCTCTGCCCAGCAGCATGGACCTGATAAGCCAGCTCAGGAGAATGGGTCTCCACCCCCACCCCTCCCCAGGCCCTGGCTGGTGTCTGTAGCGCCCACCTCCCTTTGCAGGCATAAAGGAAGGAGCTGGTGGCAAGAAGCCACTCCCAGTGCAGGCCTCAGGAAGACGCTGTAGTGAGGAGGACTTTAATTCTTCCAAGCCTGTGTTCAAATCCTGCTCAGCCCTACACATGTCAGTCTCCAGTCTCGTGTGTGACATGGAGCTAACAATAGACACCTCATTGGCTTATGTTAAAAAAAAATAGCACGAGTAAGCTTCCAGCCACAAGGGAGGTTCTCAGTATTTGGGAGTGGCAGTGGGGAAGGTGGGGCTTGGATGGTGATGATGATCGTGGTGGGGATGATGGTGACGATGACACAGGAATGGTGGTCATTTCTTCCCCTCGTGCAGGTTCCGCAAGAGGTAGCCCAAGGCTGGTGTAAAGAGAAGGATATTCCCTATTTTGAAGTCAGTGCCAAGAATGACATCAACGTGGTACAAGCCTTTGAGATGCTGGCCAGTCGGGCTCTGTCAAGGGTGAGTGGCACACGCCAGGGCTGCCCCCTAGGGTGGGCACCGGGAGGGATGCGACTGAGACAGTACTGCTCATTATCTTAATTAGTTGCTGAATGAGCTCAACAGTACTCTAATTCTGGAACCACAGAATTCCAGAGGCATTAAGCTTCCTCAGCTTTATGGGGGGTTCATCATTGGTGGTCCCTCAATCTGACTGATTATCATTTGTGGAGTTTCCATAAAATACAGTCCTGTACCTCACCCCCGGAGATTCGAATTCAGTAAGAGTCTGAGAAGCAATGAGCTAGTTCAGTCCTCACTGATGGGAGAGCAGCCCCGTGGTGTTAAGTATTGGTCCAGGAGGAATAATCAAGCCTGGAGAATTTGCTGACATCCTCCAATCAAGACAATGGATAGATGTAGACCCCGTGGTGTGGTCTTGCAACAAGCAGGTCTTGAGTGCGCCATTTGCGCCGGGCCCCTTGCGGTGCCCCAGGGCCCCTTGGTCTCGTAAGAAGACATGTCCACACGGGAGCAGCTGCAGCGCAGGCTTTGCACAGTGGGCAAGGACGGGTGAGGGGGCCCCAGAGGAGGGGCACACAGCCCACACTGCGGAAGGGAGGCAGGAGAGAGGAGAGGAAGCTCAGGGCGGGCTGCCCGGCAGCATTAGCAGGGTTTCAGTGCCATTCTGTGTGGAGTCTGGAAACTGAAGAGGGTCTGTGAGAGACGGGCACTGGGAAGGGCTCAGCCTGTTTCACTGTTCTGCCACATCCATCCAAAGTGGGCTGCTTAGAAGCATGGAGAAGGCCATCACAGCAGTGATTTTTCATTTTTAATCTTTAAGGAAAAGAGCAGATGAGGACAGGCAATTGGAGGGCTGCCCTCTGCAGAGGAGCCCGTTGCCTGGCACTGCCCACCATGGGAAGGGACAGCAGCCACCCCCAGAAGCTGCCCAGGGAGAGGGTTCAAGCTTGCCATCTTCATACCCCATTGCCTTAACCTTAGGGTTTGTCCTCACAGGCTCTTCTTAATACGTGCCCTCCAGGCCACCTGCCTTCACCGTCTCCTTTGGTGGGAAGCAGGGGCTGACTGTCTCCAGCCCTCGGTCGAGTGCAGCTCTGTCCCCGTCGGTAGCACAGACGTGCCTGCTCAGGCCGTTCCCTGGAAGGCGGGCAGCTGCTTGACCCTGTAGGGTGACGCGTGATCAGCGATCCTCCACACACGCGGTGCTGTGATCACCGAATGCTTCCTCACGGGGAAGCTCCATCAGCTCCCCCAGCCCGTGTCTGTGTGTGGTTAGCGTCTGTCCCTTCTGGAGAAGGCATGTCCTCATTCCTGAAGCCACGTCCTTCCTGCTGTGCCGCTGTCCTGATGCAGCGGTGTTCGTCTTGTTCTTGTCCTCTTCCCAATGGCCTTACTTGTCAAGAGAGCGGACTGGCAACCCCGTGTCAGTCCTTCATGATGATGGAGCAAATCCACGGCGAGAAGCATAGAGGTCACAGGTGTGATATCCACAGTCAGACTGGCCTCGGTTGGATCCTGGCCTTACGCTTTCAGGTGGACTCCTGGGCAGGACATATGACTTCTCTGAGCCTCGGTTTCCTCATCTATAAAACAGAAATAATTCCATCCCATAAAAACTCTTGATGTCAGGCCAGGGCTAGCGATGCAGGCCTCCTGGCCTGTGGTCAGGTAGAGCATTAAGGCATCCACAATAGACAGTCAGGGGGTGAAGAAAGTGCCGTGGGTGGGTGGGGGCATGGCCAAGGCATCAGCGGGACTGACGGGCGCTGGTGGCAAGGCCGGGGAGGATGCTACCCGGAGAAGGGGCCTGTCGGTCGGATGCTGAGGTGACAGTTTGCAGGTGGACAGCGAGGCCAGTGAGGGTGTGAGCAGCAGCCGCAGAGGCCAGAGAGAAGGGCGTGACAGAGGCCCAGGTGTGAGTGCACGGGGCTCATGTGAGGGACCACCACGGGCTCCGTCTGTACGAGGGGGAAATGTGTCCTGGAGGGAGCTGAGGGCGCTGGGCCAAGGTGAGCAGCGAGGCTCTCAAGGTCAACAGTGGCAGACCATGGAGGCCTGCTGAGCCCCGACCAGACCTCAGACTGCGTACGATAGGCCCATCGTCTCTAGGCCCACTGCCAGACCCCTGGGCCACACGGGAGCCCCCCTGAGGCCTGGAAGCCAGGGTTTGTCCTCCTCCAATGTCTCCATTATTGAGAAATTTGGAGGAGAAACATTTTGCACTAAAACAAACATACGTACTAGGACGAAGAATGTAAAAGCACATGTGGGTTTTTAAGGTGAAGCTGGAGTTTGCAAAACTATATTTTAAGGTCAAAGAAGAGTTTTCAAAGACATTTCCTCCAAGGACCTTTATCTCCTTCTTATACGCTCATTCACAGCAGCCCAGAATCCTTGGAGAGGGGGATGATGGAGGGAGTCCAGCCTGGGGTGGGAAGAGCTGGGTTCTGAATCAACTGATCTGGCTTTAAATCCTGCTCTTACTGTGTCCTTGACAAGTCACGTGCCTCCTTAAGCCATCGCTTCCCTCCCTTTACAGTATAAGTAATAGTATCTTCCTCATGGGGTTGTTGCCAGGGCTAGATAAGATAATGTGGTGGTACAGAAAAGGCTATAAATGAAAGGTAGCGGTTTCTATTCATTTATTTTGGCTGCACTGAGTCTTTGTTGAGGCACCTGGACTCAGTAGTGATAGCATGTGGGTTTCACTGCCCTGAGGCATGTGACTCTTAGATCAAACCTGCATCCTTAATCCCTAGACCACCAGAGAAGGCCCTAAAAGGTAGCTATTTTTAAAGGAAAGCGCAGGGAAGTTTCATGCTGCAGGGAAGATGAGCTTGATGGGTGGTTCTGAAGGTACAGGCATGAGAAGACAGGGATGGCAAGGATGTGGTGGATTTAAGAGACTTTGGAGGGAGAACTATTGATGGCTGATGATGATCAAATAGAGGAGAGAAGGAATCAGGAGCTGCTGAGTTTGATGACAAGGTTTCTAGCTTGCCAAATGGTGGAATGATAATTAGTGATGCTATCGACCAAGATAGAAAAGAGAGGAGGGAAAGCAGAAGCCTCACAAGAGGAGGAACAATGTGGTCCAGTGGGGCACATGGCACTGGAATGTCTGAGTTCTGCAGTGAGCTCTGGATGGAAGGAGCGATTTACAGGTAGAATACCAGAAGGGATGCTCAGTTTGCATTCTGAAAGGAGAGAAGGCAGGTAGTTACTTTAGTGTCCCGATCTGGCCACTTTGAAGGATCAGGTGTTTAGCTATGCATGGTTATGACTGCCCCTCATAGAATAGCATTGAAACATGTATATTACCATATGTGAAACAGATCGCCAGTCCCGGTTCGATGCATGAGACAGGGTGCTCAGGGCTGGTGTACTGGGATGACCCTGAGGGATGGGATGGGGGGAGAAGGTGGGAGAGGGGTTCAGGATAGGGGACACATGTACACCCATGGCTGATTCATGTCAATGTATGGCAAAAACCACTACAATATTGTAAAGTAATTAGCCTCCAATTAAAGTCAATTATTTAATTTTTTAAAAAGAATGCCCTTATAATCAAAGAAGGGGAACCTGCCTGCTTTGGGGGAATTGGGCTGACAGGATTTTGCTCTTACCAAGTTGGCAATACCACCCCTGCTGGGCTAGTCAGGCCTGGCGTGAGCCGAAGTGTGGAGGCCCAGTTCCTTTTGGGTTAATTAGAGAAAGACATGATTACCATGTCTGGGAGAAGGCAGGCTGACTAACGGCTAAGCCTAGTGAAATTACAGGGCTTTTATAAGGTCCTTGGGGTGCAGGATGTAAAGGCAGGGTCATGAGGTGACCAGGCTTGGAGAGACAGACTCACAGCCACATCCTCACCGAAATGATGTGTTAGGATTCTAGGTGTTACGTTACTCGGCATTCACAAACTTGCCAAGAGGACTGTGGTGCGAATTTCACAGGGAGCCTAATTATGGCCTGCCGGTGACTCGGAAGCTCCGTAGGAAACCCGAGGATTGAGATGATGCCCTTATCGAGTGAAATGATGTCGTAAACGGAAAGAGCTCAGGTCTGACGTGACCCTGGGGAGGATGTGACTATTACTGGGTGAAGAGAGCCGGCCTGAAGACTTCAGTCTTTACCTGTGTAATGGATGAGTAGGCTTCTCACGTCTTCCAAAGCAGCATTCTGTTTGTTCCGCAAAGTGCAGAGCAGCTCAGCCTCTCCTCCCCAAGTCCAGCACTGAGGCTGAGGCCCAGGCTCTCCTCATGGCCTCAACTGGCCTGGATGTGAGGCTGGGGCACTCTCGGGGTGGTGAAACAGCAGGCCCAGCCTCCTGGCCCAACAGGTCCAAGAAGAAACGTTCTGATTCCAGCCAAGGTGTCTTTGTTGTTCCCGTTGAGAGGGGGGACTGACAGAGTACCAAAATAAGAGGCTCCTTTCAAAAGCCTGTCTTTCTGGAAGCAGTGGATCAGTCAGCCTAAACAGTAATGCTTGGCTCCGCCTTGCCCCTCCCCGTAAGGCTCAGAAGAGTCAGGCTTTTAACCACAGCCGGCTCAGTGGAGCGCGCAGGCCCTGCAAGGGACTGACTGCAGGACGAGGCGGTGTCCCGAGCCGTGCAGACCCCAGCCCGCACGCCAAGCCTCGGCGGTGCTGGGAGAAGGAGCTTCTTGAGCCATTTTCTCTGCTTGGGCACCTTCGGGTAGGAGTCTGCGCTCTCGGGGTGAGGAGCTGGGGGAATCTGGGGTGTGCCAGTCTGGGTCTACAAGCAGTGGGCTAGGGCCTCCCCAGCAGAGGGGGATATGGGGCTGGCGTGAGACATCCCTGGAGGGACAGGCTGTCATTGGGAGATGCTGGCCCCCACTCCCCAAAACTAATACTTGCTATTAATATATATATATGTATATGACAAGGCTTCCCAGGTGGCGCTAGTGCTAAAGAACCCACCTGCCAGTGCATGAGATGTAAGAGACATGGGTTCCATCCCTGGGTGGGGAAGATTCTCTGGAGGAGGACATGGCAACCTACTCCAGTGTTCTTGCCTAGAGAATCCCATGGACAGAGGAGCCTAGAGGGCTACAGTCCACGGGGTCGCAAAGAGGCGGACACAACTGAAGGGACTTAGTATGCACACATGCATGTATGACAAAGAAAATTCTAATTTCCCCAGAGAATTTGCTGAGGGCTACTCCAGGCCCATCATCCAGGCTGACTAAGGGTAGCTGTGCTCTGCTGGCCAGGACACCCTACCAGGGAGCGGCTGAGAGATGGGGGCTCCGCAAGAAGCAAACACATGAAGAAGGGCTGGGTCGAGGGCCCGGTGCCCTGAGTTCTGGGCCGTCATCAGCCCGATGGTGGCAGCGAGCTTCGGGGGCTTCGGGGCATCAGAGGACCCTCTTGTGCGTCTTGGGGGCCACCATCATGAGGATAAAGCAGCCTCCTGGGATCTAGAGTCATGGGTACCAAGGGTTTGGTTGACATTCCCCAGCTGGGACCCACAGAGGAAGTAAAGGCGCAGACATCATTCTGGAAACTGTCCCCTCGGAGGGGCACTTGAGACAGACAGCTGCATGGAGGGGGCTGGTTCCCAGCTCAGGTCCACACCGGCATATCCACTGGTGTGGGTGGTGCGTGATCCATTCACCATCACACACTACACCCACCATGGGAGGAGCGTGAAGGCTAGGGAGCTCAGAGACGGGGAAGCGTGAGCAGGGAAAGAGACGTGACCCCTCAAGAAGAGGCCCATCTCCTGCAGGAGGACAGCCTCCCCGCCTCACCCCTGTGCCAAGAAGGGCGGCTCATGGCGGAGGGGTGGCCAGCCAGGTGGGCAGAGGCTTGTCAGACTGACCGCAGGCTTTCTCTGGACCTTGCTGGGACAGGAGACTTTGGGAGGGTGGGCAGAGAAGCAAAAAGGCCCAGTAGAAACATTAAGTCTGTTTTTGGGAGGGCTCCCTGGACGTGGGAGGGACAGAGGATGGAGGGGAGGGTGGGAGCTGGACGCAGAAGGCTGGGGTGTGGGGACGTCCGCAGTGACGTCTTCTGCAGACATGAGCAGCGGGCTGTCATCATCTCTGTCCCCTGAGGTCAGACATCCCCTGGGTTGTCCTCTCTGGAGAATGGTGAGGGGACCCGGCTGGAGGTCGGGAGACCTTGGCCGCTTCGCCCTCATGATGGTGGCCCCCAAGAAGGTCCGCTGATGCCCTGCAGCTCACTGCCACCCTCAGGCTGAGCAGGAGTTCAGCCTGACGGCCCAGAACTCAGGGCACCGGGCCTGGGACCCAGCCCTTCTTCATGTGTTTGCTTCTTGCGGAGCCCACATCTCTCAGCTGCTCCCTGGTAGGGTGTCCTGGCCATGCAGCCGCCAGCCTGCTCTGGGCTCCGCTGAAGGAGCTGGAGAAGGAGGTGAGGCAGGAGCGGGCGGGGAAGACCTCCCCTGGGCCTCCCAGCTNGCCCACCTGAGCTGCTTGGAGATAAAAGGTTCTGTCTTTGCAAAAGTCACGTGGAGATCCAACCCCAGGCCCAAACCACACATTCTGAGTCTTATCTGGAGTCAAGAGCCAGGACCGAATGTTCGCATGCGGGTGGAGAGTAGGAGCCGCGGCCCACAGCCTCCCTCCTATCACAACTAAGGGACATGCTAGTGACCAGTCTCAGGATGGAACTGAGCTGAAACACTGTGGGCCGCTCCTCACCCCCAGCCCCATGCCTGAGTCAAGCTGGCCTTCAGTTCCCACCTTGCAGGGGCAGGTATTGGCAGCGAGAGGCAAGGTGAGGGGGCTTTAACTCCAGGCCCAGGAGAGCCCACTAGAGCCTGCATGGGGGTGGGGGAGCAAGTCGTGGGGCCCTGCCCTCAGCATCCCTTCAGAGAGGGGACCCAGCCAACAAGACTGGGTGACCAAGCCCTTCCTGGACCCACCACAGCCCTGCTCTGCGGGGCAGCTGCAGGCTGCTAGTGAATAATCGAGAGAATCTAGCCCAGGGCTCTGTGTGGCACACACCCATAACGTGAAAGTGAAAGCCACTCGGCCGTGTCCCACTCTTAGCCACCCCATAGACTATACAGGCCGTGGAATTCTCCAGGCCAGAATACTGGAGTGGGTAGCCTATCCCTTCTCCAGGGGATCTTCCCAACCCAGGGATCCAACCCAGATCTCCTACACCGGAGGCAGATTCTTTACCAGCGGAGCCACAAGGGAAATTCAACAATACTGGAGTGGGTAGCCTATCCCTTCTCCAGAGGATCTTTCTGACCCAGGAATCGAACCAGGGTCTCCTGCTTTGCAGGCGGAGTCTTTACCAGCTGGGCCAGAGGGAAGCCCACACATGCCCATGGGTCTTGGAAAAAAAACAAGCCCTATTGCCAAACAAACCTGGCTGGGCCCCACTGCCCGTGGGGATTGGGGGAAATGCTGTTTCTGCATTTGCTCCTCCTCAGAGGCTCCCACTGCCCCCTCCACAGCCAGGGGCAGGTCCTGCTCTCAGCCACCAGCAGGCACCCACGATGTGATCCTATTCCCAGAAGCTCAGTCCAGGGGCGGCCACACTGGCTGTGGCGACACCCAAGACCCACTGCCGTGCACAGCAGACCCAGCTGCAACAGTGGACCGGTGTGAGGCCAGACCTGCGGCATGCACACCCGGAGGCTCCCCCCGAGGTGAAAGCTGGAAGCAGGGTCAGGCACGGCGGGAAGTTAAGTTCCATTCGAGGGCAACGGCCTGCACCACTGTACCAGGACCAGTGTGTGCCTGTATGTGTGTGTGTGTGTTGGGTGGAGGGGGTGGGGAGCGAGGGATTAGAAGATCAGACAGTGGATTTCCCTTGCTAAAGTACAGACAAAGTAAAAATAAGCTCGTGAGCTTGGAGGGGAGCAAAAAACCATGTGAAGCGGTGTTGGCAGTACGGGGACAGAAACGCTGCTGAGAGCCTTCCTCACACCAGTGAAGCCCCAGAACAGCCCATGGGGGAGGCCTTGGCCTCATCTTTCAGAGGCTTCCCCTCCTCCGTTCACATCCCACCTCATCCTTCTCTTGGAATCATTCCCTTCCCCCCTCATCCTCTGCTCCAGCAGGTCCAGCCGACCACATGCCTCGCCTGGACCACACTGCCCTCACCTGGAGCCCGCCGCCTGCCCGCTAACCCATTGCCTGGTCGCTCCACACGGCAACCATCGTAGCGGCACTTGGCCTCTTGTCCCTTTCCTGGCCGCTCTGCATGGCAGCCGTTGCAGTGGCATCCACAGGGCAGTTCCTGGGATCTGCAGGGCTTGCTCCCACCAGCCAGGGCCTGCTCATCAGGGCTCAGCTCTGGCCACAGCCTCTCTCACGGCTGCAAAGGAAGGACCTTCTCTCGGTCCCCAGACATGCCTCTCACCTCCCTGCCACGCCCGGCATGGGGACCTCTGTTGGGTGCACTGGTTCCTCCCTGGCCCTTCCCCAGTCTAATTCCTCCTTAGCTACTAGTTATCAGCTAAATCATTATCTTCTTCAGTAAGGATTCCCTGATCCCGAGACCAAGTGAGGGGCCCCACTGTGTACATCCCCGAGCCCTCGTGGCCACAGTGCCAGAACTTCAGCTCCACTAGGATGGAAGTGCCACAGGGCAGGCATTTTCATTGGTTTTATTCACTGTCTTCTCCCCCATGCCCAGAGCAATGCCTGACAAGTGGTTGGGGCTGGAGAAATAGTTGTGAAAGGAACAGCTCCTCCAGTATTTTATCATAGTTTTTTCTGTCCATTTGCCTAGACTGTAGTATCCCTGAAGGTAGGGCCTATTTTGATTAATCACTTTAACCCCAGCACTCAGCATGGAAGCTGGTGCATAGTAGATAACAAATATTGTGAAATGGAATACTACACAGGTATTTTTTTTAATGACAATTGAATGTTTTATGTAATGACCTGGAATAGATATCTGAGATGCACTGCTACATTAAAAAGCAATGCAGAATCATGGGAATAATATGCTATATCTTCTATAACAGGAGACTCAAGTAAGACTTTATGTTCATTTTTTTGCTTGTACATAAAGAAAACTCCAGAAGAATGCATGAGAAGTGGATAAAAGTGATTACCTTTCAGAGAGGGACTGGGCAAACACAAGAAAGGAGAGACAGCAAGACTATTCTTTGTATAATTTTGCAATTCAAATTTTGAATTCTTTGAATGTATTATATAATCAATAATTTAAAAGAAGGAAAATGAGTATTGATGGAAAAAAAGAACAAACAGGGAGAGAAGCAAAACTCCAACCAGGATCTGCCTGCCTCCAATCAGTCACATCCTATGGCCTTGAATCCAAGGCTGACAAATGTAGATTCTGCCGCCATAGAGTACACCCTTAAGAAATCCTCCCAAGCCACATGCTATGGCTGAGATGCCAAGTCCTCTGGGACGTGGTGAGAGCCCCTCAGGTTCTCTTGGTTCTTCTGTGTCCTGGACGAGGATCCTCTTTACTGGGATGTTAGCTAGTAACTGAGTGAGTGTTTCCAGTCTCAGAAACTCAGCTCTGGAGATAAACAATCAAGTCTGCACTACTTTGTAAATTACCATGTAATGACTAAATTTAGGAATTTCCCTAGACTAATCTCAGGGCTTATCAGTTTGTCAACACCCTGGAACTCCCTTTCCTAACCGAAACATTGACCCCTGAAAAGATGCTGCTCTAGTTTATAAGCTCCAAAGTAAACTGGTGCAATTATTTGGGGGCTATATTGAGTAAGGCACCACATAGAGGCCCTCCAACCCTACAGTTCAGTCCCTGCACAGGCACAACCCTTTCTGGTGCACCAGCGGACATAATCAAGAATTTTCTCCCATGGCCAACATAATACTAAACAGTAAAAGTCTGAAAGCCTTCCCACTAAATTCTGGAACAAGACAAGGTGGCTCACTTTCACCACTTCTATTCTACATAGTATTGGAAGTCCTAGCCACAGTAATCAGACAAGAAAAATAAATGAAAAGTATCCAAATCAGAAGGAAAAAGTAAAATTCCCATTATATGCAGATAACATGATACACTACATAGAAAACCCTAAAGACTCTACACCAAAACTATCCAGTTCAGTTCAGTTCAGTCACTCAGTCATGTCTGACTCTTTGCAACCTCATGAACTGCAGCACACCAGGCCTCCCTGCCCATCACCAACTCCCGGAGTTCACACAGACTCACGTCCATCGAGTCCGTGATGCCATCCAGCCATCTCATCCTCTCTTGTCCCCTTCTCCTCCTGCCCCCAATCCCTCCCAGCATCAGAGTCTTTTCCAATGAGTCAACTCTTCGCATGAGGTGGCCAAAGTATTGGAGTTTCAGCTTTAGCATCATTCCTTCCAAAGAAATCTCAGGGCTGATCTCCTTTAGAATGGACTGGTTGGATCTCCTTGCAGTCCAAGCAACTCTCAAGAGTCTTCTCCAGCACCACAGTTCAAAAGCATCAATTCTTCAGCACTCAGCTTTCTTCACAGTCCAACTCTCACATTCATACATGACCACTGGAAAAACCATAGCCTTGACTAGATGGACATTTGTTGGCAAAGGAACGTCTCTGCTTTTCAATATGCTATCTAGGTTGGTCATAACTTTCCTTCCAAGGAGTAAGCATCTATTAATGCCATGGCTGCAATCACCATTTGCAGTGATTTTGGAGCCCCCCAAAATAAAGTCTGACACTGTTTCTACTGTTTCCCCATCTATTTCCCATGAAGTGGTGGGACCAGATGCCATGATCTTCATTTTCTGAATGTTGAGCTTTAAGCCAACTTTTTCACTCTCTTCTTT
>SJYQ01095325.1:243196-256318 GCA_006410935.1 Redunca redunca
CCATCTCTTTCAGAATTTTCACAGTTTGTTGTGATCCACACAGTCAAAGGCTTTGGCATGGTCAATAAAGCAGAAATAGATGTTTTTCTGGAACTCTCTTGCTTTTTCCATGATCCAGTGGATGTTGGCAATTTGATCTCTGGTTCCTCTACCCTTTCTAAAACCAGCTTGAACATCTGGAACTTCATGGTTCACATACTGCTGAAGCCTGGCTTGGAGAATTTTGAGTATTACTTTAATAGCATTGTGAGATGAGTGCAATTGTGTGGTAGTTTGAGCATTCTTTGGCATTGCCTTTCTTTGGGATTGGAATGAAAACTGACCTTTTCCAGTCCTGTGGCCACTGCTAAGTTTTCCAAATTTGCTGGCATATTGAGTGCAGCACTTTCACAGCATCATCTCTCAGGATTTGAAACAGCTCTACTGGAATTATATCACCTCCACTAGCTTTGTTCATAGTGATGCTTTCTAAGGCCCACTTGACTTCATGTTCCAGGATGTCTGGCTCTAGATTAGTGATCACATCATCATGATTATCCGGGTTGTGAAGATCTTTTTTGTACAGTTCTTCTGTGTATTCTTGCCACCTCTTCTTAATATCTTCTGCTTCTGTTAGATCCATACCATTTCTCTCCTTTATCAAGGCAAAACTATTAGAACTGATAAATGGGTTCAACAGGGAGCAGGATATAAATTCATATATAGAAATCTGTGGCATTTCTTTATACTAACAATGAAATATCATAAAGTAAAAACAAAAATCTTGTTTAAATTTGCATCAAAAAAATAAAATTCTTAGGATTAAGTCTAACCAAGTGGTGAAAGACTTACACAGTAAGAAATATAAAAATTAATAAAGGAAATCAAAGAAGATTCAAGGAAATGGGACATGCATATCCTGTGCTCTTGGCTTGGAAGAATCAATATAGTTAAAATGGTCATCCTAACCAAAGCAATCTACAGATTTAAAGTGCTCCCTATCAAAGTATCAATGGTATTTCCCCCAGAACTAGAACAAATAATCCTAAAATTTACTTGGAACCACAAAAGATCTGGAATTGCCAAAGAAATCCCAAGGAAAAAGAACAAAGCTAGAGACATAACCCTCCCAGACTTCATACAATAGCTACAGTAATCAAAATAGCGTGGTATTGAACAAAAACAGACATACAGATCAATGGAGCAAAATAGAGAGCCTAGAAATAAACCCACACACCTGGGTCAACTAATTTTTGACAAAGGAGACAAGACTATACAATGGAGAAAAGACAGTCTCTTCAACGAGTGGTATCAGGAAAGCTGGACAGCCACATGTAAATCAATGAAGTTAGAACACTCCTTCACACCACACATAAACAAAATGAAAAGACAGCCTACAGGATGGAAGAAAATATTTGCATATGAAGCAACCAACAAGGGCTTTATTTCCGAAATATAGAAATAGCCTCATACAACTCAACAACAACAAAACAAACAACTCGATCAAAAAATGGGCAGAAGACGTAAATAGATATTTCCCAAAAAAGACAACAGATGGTCAACAGGCACATAAAATATCCTCAACATCACTACTTGTTAAAGATATACAAGTCAAAATTACAGCAAGGGATCACCTCACTCTAGTCAGAATGGCCACCATCAAGAAGTCTACAAACCATACATGCTGAAAAGGGTGCAGAGACAAGGGGACCCTCCTACACTGTCTGTAGGCATGTAAGTTGGTGCAGCCATTATGGAGAACACTGTAGAGGATCCTTTAAAGTATAGATATAAAGTTACCATTGTAGTTGTTCAGTCACCCAGTCGTGTCCAACTCTTTGCAACCCCATGGGTGGCAACATGCCGGGCCTCCCTGTCCCTCACCATCTCCTGGAGTTTGCACAAGGTCATGTCCATTGCATTAGTGATGCCATCCAGCCATCTCATCCTCTAATGCCCTCTTCTTCTACCCTCAATCTTTCCCAGCATGAGGGACTTTTCCAATGAGTCAGTTTTTCAAATCAGTTGACCAAAATACTGGAGTTGCACCTTCAGCATCAGTTCTTCCAATGAATATCAGGGTTGATTTCCCTTAAGATTGACTGGTTTGATCTTCTTCTTGTCCTTGCCATCCAAGGGACTCAGGAGTTACCTGGGCATATGTCTGGAGAAAACCATAATTCAGAAAGACACATGCTCCCCAATGTTCATAACAGCACTATTTACAATAGATAAGACATGGAAGCAACCTAAGTGTCCATCAACAGATGAATGGATAAGGAGATATGGTATATATATAATGGAAAATTCTAAGCCATTAAAAAAGAATGAAATAAGTGCCATTTTCAGTGACATGGATGAACCTAGAGGTTGTCATACCAAGTGAAGTAAGTCAGACAAAGACAAATATTGTATGATAACACTTATATGTGGAATCTAAAAAATAGTGCAAAAGAACTTAATTACAAAAGAGAAACAAACTCACAGACATAGAAAGCAAATTTATGGTTACCAAAGAGAGAAGGGGAGGGATGGGGATAAATTAGGAATATGGGATTAACAGATACACATCTTCATATATAAAATGGGGCTTCCCTAGTGGCTCAGATGGTAAAGGATCTGCCTACAATGCGGGAGACCTGTGTTTGATCCCTGGATCAGGAAGATCCCCTGATAAACTATAAGAGTTTACTGTATAGCACAGGGAACTATATTCAGTATCTTGTAATAACCTATAATGCAAAAGAATCTAAAAAAGAATATAAAACCAAATCACTTTGCTGTACACCTGAGCCTAACACAATATTGTGAGTCAACTAAACTTCAATTTTAGTTCAATTTTAAAAAGGAATTTTAAAAAAAACTTGCTTATTTCTTGTGGCACACAGGATCTTTGATGCTCGTTGTGGCGTGCAGGATCTTTGCAGTTGCAGCATGTGGGGTTTTGAGTTGTGGCATCTGGGATCCTTAGTTGTGTCATTTGGGATCTTTAGTTGGAGCCTGTGAACTCTTAGTTGCAGCATGTGGGATGTGGTTCCCTGACTAGGGATTGAACCCAGAACCCCTGCACTGGGAGCATGGAAACTTAGCCACTGGACCACCAGGAAAGTCTCCCCTGAAAGAATTTTTTGTTGTATTGTTTGTAATAGCAAAAAAAGAATTTTTTTTTAAGAAACTGAAAATGATCTCAACATCTGCCAGGAAATCAGATAAATAAAATGGGGTATATTCAAACAGTGGCACTTCCCAGCACTGGAAATAAATAAAGCCACACACATCAACTGGGTGAAACTCAGAAGCTCTGGAAGATAGCAAGCTACAGAAGACATATGGTAAACCATTTATGTAAAGTTTAAAACTTAACAGCTTATCTTCATACATACTTATCATAAATGCATGTGGCAAAACAACAGAAAGCGATAAAAGGCGAGCAAATAAGGGAAACCTGGACCCCAAATTTAGACTGTGTTTACCTTTGACAGGGTCAGGGTCAGGGGAGGCAGAGCTGCAACAGGGGCCAGACACTCAAGGCACCCGGACGACGCTGGAAGACGTCTATTTCTCCAGTTGGGTTGAGGCCACAGGCAGTCATGTTGTTATTACACTTTGCATCTCCGGTGTATGCTACATATATTACACGTATTTTAACCACTCAGGGATTCAATTTTTAAAATTTTAGCCAGAGTCTGAGCCTTGGCATCAGGCCCTCCTGGGTTTGAAGCCTGACTTTCTTTTCCGTAGCTGTGTGAACTTGGCCCTGTCCCCCGACCCCTCAGAGCATCCATGGTCTCATCGGTACGTAGGGATAATAACGTTTGCCTCCAAGGGTTATGTATGTGCTGCGCCTGCTTGTAGTAGATGCTCAACGCGTACCCAGTCGCTTCAGCCACGTCCGACTCTTTGTGACCCCATGGACTGTAGCCTGCCAGGCTCCTCTGTCCATGTGATTCCCCAGGCAAAAATACTAGAGTGGGTTGCAATGTCCTCCTCCAGGGGATCTTCCTGACCCAGGAACTGAACCCAAGTGTCCTTCGTCTCTTGCATTGCAGGCAGATTCTTTACCCAATGAGCCACCTGGGAAGCCCATAGTTACTAACAGTGTGTCCCACAGTACATTAAGTATTCTCCATCATTTCTGTTCATTTGGTCCTTTCCTGTAATATTTTATTGGCATGTCGCAAAGTGAACATTCAATTATCACTTTAGTCCCTGAAATAATACATCTTAACCCGTTTCTGTCTTTGGTGACCAGGGTGATCAGGAAGGAAGACTAGGAGAAAGAGTGGTGATCCCTAGAACATGGGCTTTGTTGGGGTTTCTGCAGGAAAGGCAAGGCAGGGCTGAGCAAAAAGTTTACGATTGGCTGGTTTAAGTAATTTCCACAGGCTTTGGGGCAAGTGACTCTTTACCTAGTCATCTGGTTCCTGGCCCTGGGTTGATTTAGGACAGGAGAAACATTTACATAGTGTGTGAGAGTCAAAGGTGGCAGAGGCTTGGGTCTACACTGGAAAGGTGTGTTCCAGGCAGGCTACTTGCAGGAGAGACACCAACAACTCTAGCTCTGAGGTTGGCCCTGTGATTAGTTGCTGCCAAACTGACAGATACAGAATCTAAGAAAGCACAGTTAGAGAAGAAGAGAAGGACCACAGGTCAAAATGAAAGGAGTTTTCACAGGACAGCCTGTAACTAGGTTTACTGTACTTTATGACAGTAGCCAAGAAAATAGATCTGAAATTTGGGGGGGGGGGGTCTCTAATATTATCTCGGTAGAATTGTAAAGTGTATTAAAAGTGTGAGACCTGTAATAAATCTCGGTTTATGTCTTAGGGAAAGGTGGTAGGCCCAGCAATGAATGGTGGTTATTCTTGGGTCAGGAAGAGTTTCAGGAGGATTGGCTTAAATCTCTTACTGAATAAAGGTTATGAGATTCTTTAACTTACCTTTATTAAGTTAAGGGTGCAATTAAATGAATGAATGAATGAGTGAGCTCACAAACAAAAGAAGTTATCCATCCTGTTCACACCTACTCATCTTCCCTCCCTGACTTCTGGGACTCAAGCTGCCTGGTTAGCATTGTGGCCACTTGTAGAAGCAAAATCCAACTCTCACACCTATGCAGAGTGTCTGGAAGCAGGCGGCTGGCACGTTTAGCCCCAGGAAGACTCTACCTGCACCCTCCAAACTGGACCAGAGAGAGGACCTCGTGGGCGGAGCTCACTGCGTCCTCCCTGCCGCCATGCCCCGGCATGGTCCTGAGCCCATGGCTGCTGTTTTGGGAAGACAGGTCTTTAGTCAGCAGGGAGCTCCCCAGACATCTGTAGCCTCGGATCCATAGCTCTTGAATTTCTGGGAGATTTCTTTGCCCTTAAAGTCTCAGAAACATCTGTTCTATATGCAATAACAGCCCATGATTGGAGAAAATTAAGTGCATTTCAAAACTCTGAAAATGGGAGAGACTGGTGTTTATAGGACTTCTGAGAATCTCTACCAGACTCTGATTTGATTTTTTCCCTGTTTCAGGCTACATCTAGGGGAGAGAATTACCTATGAAATCAGAGACAGGGCCATAGATTTGAAGTCAGGTGATTTTAATGAAGTTTTTTTGTGATATTAAGCTAGTATTCTTTCTAGCCTCAGTTTTCTCTTCTGTACAATGAGAACAATAGTTGTTTCCTGGGGATTTCCCTGGCAGTCCAGTGGTTAGATTCTGTGCTTCCATAACAGAGGGCACAAGTTCCACCAAAGGTCGAAGAACTAGGAGTCTGCGTGGCATGAGGCACTGCTAAAAGATAGTTATTATTATTATTTCTTGCTCATTTCACAGGGTAAGATAGAAAAATGATAGAAAGATAAAGTAAAATCATATATATGTTGGTCATTTGAAAACTGTAAAGCTCTGCGTAACATGGTGTAGGGAGGGAATGCTGAATTCAAAATATCTTGGTTGGTGGTTGGTGGATTGCTTATTTTTAACACAATACATATTAATGCCACAGGTGTTAGTTTCTGCAAAAATCCCTTGGTCAATAATGTGTTAGACGATCAAACATATATTGAGGCTTATTATGTACTAGGCACTGTTCTGAGCAGTTTATGAATGTTAACTTTTAGTCCTCACAACAGTCCTATGAACTAGGTGTTAAATCATAATCCACATTAAATATATGGGGAAACTGAGGCACAGTTCAGTTCAGTTCAGCCACTCATTCACGTCCAATTCTTTGCGACCCTATAGACTGAAGCACACCAGGCTTCCCTGTCCATCACCAACTCCCAGAGCTTGCTCAAACTCATGTCCATCAGGTCAGTGATGCCATCCAACCATCTCATACTCTGTCATCCCCTTCTCTTCCTGCCTTCGATCTTTCCCAGCATCAGGGCCTTTTCTAATGAGTCAGCTCTTCACGTCAGGTGGCCAAAGTATTGAAGCTGAAGCTTCAGCCTCAGTCCTTCCAATATTCAGGACTGATTTCCTTTAGGATTGACTTGTTTGATGTCCTTGCAGTCCAAGGGACTCTCAAGAGTCTTCTCCAACACCACAGTTCAAAAGCATCAATTCTTCGGCACTCAGCTTTCTTTATAGTCCAACTTTCACATCCATACATGACTACTGGAAAAACCACAGCTTTGACTAGATGGACCTTTGTTGGCAAAGTAATGTCTGCTTTTTATGTGCTGTCTAGTGTGGTCATAGCTTTTCTTTCAAGAAGCAAACGTCTTTTAATTTCATGGTTGCAGTCACCATCTGCAGTGATTTTGGAGACCAAAAAAATGAAGGCTGCCACTCTTTCCGTTGTTTCCCCATCTATTTGCCATGAAGTAATGGGACCGGATGCAATGATCTTAGTTTTTGTAATGTTGAGTTTTAAGCCAGCTTTTTCACTCTCCTCTTTCACTTTCATCAAGACGCTCTTTAGTTCTTCTTTGCTTTCTGCCATAAGGGTGGTGTCATCTACATATCTGAGGTTATTGATATTTCTCCCAGCAATCTTGATTCCAGCTTGTGTGTCATCCAGCCTGGCATTTCACATGATGTACTATTTAGCATATAAGCTAAATAAGCAGGGTGACAATATACAGCTTTGACATACTCCTTTCCCAATTTGGAATCAGTCCATTGTTCCATGTCCAGTTCTAACTGTTGCTTCTTGCAGATTTCTCAGGAGGCAGCTAAGGTGGTCTGGTATTCCCATCTCTTGAAGAATTTTCCACAGTTTGTTGTGATCCACATGGTCAAAGGCTTTGGCGTAATCAACAAAGCCTAAGTAGATGTTTTTCAATCATTCTCTTGCTTTTTTGATGATCCAACAGATGTTAGCAATTTGATCTCTGGTTTCCTCTGCCTTTTCTAAATCCAGCTTAAACATCTGGAATTTCATAGTTCATGTACTGTTGAAGCCTAGCTTGAAGAATTTTGAGCATTACTTTGTCAGTGTGTGAGATGAATGCAATTGTGTGGTAGTTTGAACATTTTTTGGCATACCTTTCTTTGGGATTGGAATGAAAACTGACCTTTTCCAGTCCTGTAGCCACTGCTGAGTTTTTCAAAGTTGCTGGCATATTGAGTGCAGCTCTCCAATAGCATCATCTTTTAGGATTTGAAATGGCTCAACTGGAATTCCATCACCTCCACTAGCTTTGTTCACAGTAATGCTTCCTAAGGCCCACTTGGCGTTGCATTCCAGGATGTCTGGCTCTAGGTGAGTCATCACACCATCGTGGTTATCTGGGTCATGAGGATATTTTTGGTATCATTTTTCTATGTATTCTAGCCACCTCTTCCTAAAATCTTCTGCTTCTGTTGGGTCCATACCATTTCTGTCCTTTACTGAGCCCATCTTTGCATGAAATGTTCCCTTGAAAGTGAAAGTGAAAGTGAAAGTGAAGTCGTGTCCTACTCTTTGTGACCCCATGGACTGTAGCCTACCAGGCTCCTCCCTCCATGGGATTCTACAGGCAAGAGTACTGGAGTGGGTTGCCATTTCTTTCTCCGGGGGATCTTCCCAACCCAGGGATCAAACCCAGGTCTCCCGCATTCCAGGCAGACGCTTTAACCTCTGAGCCACCAGGGAAGCAAGCCCCTAATGTTCCCTTGGTATCTCCAATTTTCTTGAAGAGATCTCCAGTCCTTCCCATTCTATCGTTTTCCTCTGTGTCTTTGCACTGATCACTGAGGAAGGCTTTCTTATCTCTCCTTGCTATTCTTTGGCATTCTGCATTCAGATGGGTATATCTGTCCTTTTTCTCCTTTGCCTTTAGCTTCTCTTCTTTTCTCAGCTATTTGTAAGGCCTCCTCAGATAACAATTCTGCCTTTTTGCATTTCTTTTCCTTGGGGATAGTCTTGATCACAGCCTCCTGTACAATGACACAAACCTCCATCCATAGTTCTTCGGGCACTCTATCCAATGTAATCCCTGATTCTATTTGTCACCTTGATTTAGGTCATACCTGAATGGTCTAGTGGCTTTCCCTGCTTTCTTCAATTTAAGTCCGAATTTGGCAATAAAGAGTTCATGTTCTGAGCCACAGTCCACTCCTGGTATTGTTTTTGCTGACTGTATAGAGCTTCTCCATCTTTGGCTGCAAAGAATATAATTAATTTGATTTCGGTATTGACCATCTTGGAGAAGGCAATGGCAACCCACTCCAGTACTCTTGCCTGGAAAATCCCATGGACGGAGGAACCTGGGTGGCTGCAGTCCATGGGGTCGCACAGAATCGGACATGACTGAAGTGACTCAGCAGTAGCAGTAGCAGAGAGCATGTCGGAGAAGGAAATGGCAACCCACTCCAGTGTTCTTGCCTGGAGAATCCCAGGGACGGGGGAGCCTGGTGGGCTGCCGTCTCTGGGGTTGCAGAGAGTCGGACACAACTGAAGCAACTTAGCAGCAGCAGCAGCAGCACTGACCATCTGGTGATGTCCATGTATAGAGAGGTTTCTCATGTTGTTGGAAAATGCACTATGAATTGCACTATGAATGCACTATGACCAGGGCATTCTCTTGGCAAAACTCTGTTAGCCTTTGCCCTGCTTCATTTTGTACTCCAAGGCCAAACTTGCCTGTTACTCCAGGTATCTCTTGACTTCCTACTTTTGCATTCCAGTCCGCTGTGATGAAAAGGACATTTTTGGTGGGGGGTGGGGGGTGGGGGTGGTGCTTAGTTCTAGAGGGTCTTGTAGGTCTTCATAGAACTGTTCAAATTCATCTTCTTCAGCATTACTGGTTGGGGCATAGACATGGATTACTATGATATTGAATGACTTGTCTTGGAAATAAACAGAGATCATTCTTTCATTTTTGAGACTGCACCCAAGTACTGCATTTTGGGCTCTTGTTGACTATGAGGGCTACTCCATTTCTTCTAAGGGATTCTTGCCCACAGGAGTAGATATAATGGTCGTCTGAATTATATTTGCCCATTCTAGTCCATTTTAGTTCACTGATTCCCAAAATGTCGATATTCACTCTTGCCATCTCCTGTTTGACCACTTCTAATTTACCTTGATTCATGGACCTAACATTCCAGGTTCGTATGCAATGTTATTCTTTACAGCATCAAACTTGACTTCCATCACCAGTCACATCCACAATTGGGCACTGTTTCTGCTTTGGCTCTGTCTCTTCATTTTTTCTGGAAGTTATTTCTCCATTCTTCTCCAGTAGCATATTGGGCACCTACCGACCTGGAGAGTTCATCTTTTAGTGTCATATCTTTTTGCCTTTTCATGCTGTTCATGGGGTTCTCAAGGCAGGAATGCTGAAGTGGTTTGCCATTCTCTTCTCCAGTGGACCACATTTTTTTTCAGAACTCTCCACTATGGCCCGTCCATCTTGGGTGGCCCTACAGGGCATGGTTCATAGTTTTTTTGAGTTAGACAAGGCTGTGGTCCATGTGATCAGTTTGGTTAGTTTTCTGTTATTGTGGTTTTCAACTGAGGCACAGAGAGGTTAAATTACTAGTCCATTTTGTACACTAGTATGTGACAAAGCTGAAACCCAAACCCAGGCTGTCAAACTCTAGAAGCTGAGCTCTTAGTCAGCTATTCTGCCCCCTCCTTGAGAGATCTGAAGCCTACACCTGCCTTTCACTAATTCTGCCTTCTAACTTCCATTCAGTGATTCCATTTATATTTACTGAGTGACTACTGTGTGTTGGGCACTGTTCTAGGGATGGATCAGTGAACAAAACATACTGTTACAGAGTTTGTATTCTAGCCTGAAAAGCAGACCATAGACAGATAATCATATAAGGTGTCCAGATGAGTGAGTGCAATGGGTGAAGAATAGGGTGGGTGTCGAAGTCTGTTCAGGCTACAGGAATAAAACACCAGACTAAGCAGCTAATAAACACCATAAATTATGTGTCACAGGTCTAGACGCTGAAAGCCCAAGACCAGGGTACGAGTACAGTCGGGTTCTGCTGAGGACCCTCTTCTGGGTTTCAGTTGGCCAGATTCTTACTGTGTCCTCACAGGGTAGAAGGGACAAGCTTGTTCTCCAGAGTCTCTTTTATAAGGGCACTAATCCTATTCGTGAAGGCTCCACCCTCGTGACTCAACCACCTCCCAAAGACTCCACCTCCTAATGCCATGAGTTTGGGGTATTAGGGAGGAATATGTATGAATAAGTGAGGAGTACAAATAGGATTATATGAATTTTGGAGGAATACAAATAGCAGTGCAAGGGAATATACTGTGACTATGGGTCACATGGCACAAGTCCTCTTGGAGGAGGTCACCATTAGCTCTACCATAAAGCCGCCAAGCAGATGACCCACAAACTGCAGAACAATTATACCAAAGAAATTCTCAGACTGTTAAGAAAGTTCTAGGACCCAAAACAAATTTCCCAACCTGGGGACCCAGTGAAGGGACTGAGAACCCCTGGGGAATTTGACTTTGGAGGCCAGTGGGGTTTGATTACAGAACTTCCACAGGACTGGGAAAACAGATGCTTAGAGGGCACAAACAAAACCTTGTGTGCACCAGGAGCCAGGAAAAAGGAGTAGTGTCCCATAAAAGACTGAGCCAGACTTGCCTGTGAGTGTCCAGGAGTCTCCAGCAGAGGCCTGAGTCTTCAGTGGCCTGCTGCAGGGTCGGGGCACTGAAAACAATAGTGCAGGTTTAGGTCCTTTTGATGGAGAAGGCGATGGCGCCCACTCCAGTGCTCTTGCCTGGAAAATCCCATGGACGGAGGAGCCTGGTGGGCTGCAGTCCATGCGGTCGCTAAGAGTTGGACAGGAGTGGGCGACTTCACTTTCACTTCTCACTTTCATGCATTGGAGAAGGAAATGGCACCCACTCCAGTGCTCTTGCCTGGAAAATCCCATGGACGGAGAAGCCTGGTGGGCTGCAGTCCATGGGGTCACTAAGAGTCGGACACGACTGAGCGACTTTACTTTCACTTTTCACTTTTGTGCATTGGAGAAGGAAGTGGCACCCCACTCCAGTGTTCTTGCCTGGAGAATCCCAGGGACGGGGGAGCCTGGTGGGCTGCCATCTCTGGGGTCGCACAGAGTCGGACACGACTGAAGCAACTTAGCAGCAGCAGCAGCAGGTCCTTTTGAAGAAGATCACCATTATTGTCATTTCTCCTACCATAGTTTGGCCTCAGGCCAAACAACAAGGAAGGAACACATCCCCTCTAGTCAACAGAAAATTTGATTAAAGATTTACTGAGCATGGCCCTGCCCATCAGTACAAGACCCAGATTCCCCCACAGTCAGTCTCTCCCATTAGGAAGCTTCCACAAGCCTCTTAGCAGAGGGCAGACAGAATGAAAACCACAATCACAGAAAAACTAGCCAAACTGATCACATGGATCACAGCCTTGTCTAACTCAATAAAACTATGAGCCATGCCCTGTAGGGCCACCCAAGAGAGTTCTGACAAAACGTTTTCCACTGGAGAAGAGAATGGCAAACCACTTCATCATTCTTGCCTTGAGAACTCCATGAATAGTATGAAAAGGCAAAAATATATGACACTGAAAGATGAACTCCCCAGGTTGGTAGGTGCCCAATATACTACTGGAGAAGAGTGGAGAAATAACTCCAGAAAGAAAGAAAAGACAGAGCCAAAGTTAAAACAGCACCCAGTTGTGAATGTGACTGGTGATGGAAGTAAAGTCCGATGCTGTAAAGAACAATATTGCATAAGAACGTGGTGTTGTAACCACGTGTTCTGGGGAACAAACTCACTCAGAAGGACAATGCAGATAGTGGAGTGCAGTTTATTACACCAGCGGGCCCAAGGCAGAGTCTCCTCTTAGCCAAGGACCCCGACCAGTTTTTGTGAAAACCTTATATACCGTAGGGCTTCCCTGGTGGTGCAGAGGTTAAAGCGTCTGCCTGCAATGTGGGAGACCTGGGTTCGATCCCTGGGTCAGGAAGATCCCCTGGAGAAGGAAATGGCAACCCACTCCAATATTCTTGCCTGGAGAATCCCATGGACGGAGGAGCTTGGTGGGCTACAGTCCACGGGTCACAAAGAGTCGGACACGACTGAGCAACTTCACTTCACTTCACTTATATACCCTAAGTGTACTTGCTCAAACCCGCCTCCCCAAATTCCCTGAAACTAATCTAGACAAGGTAAAAGAGAGATAGGATCAAAGTTAACACGTGATTCAAGTGTCACAAGACTAGGTAAACAGTGGATATTTATCAATAGGCCTGTGGTCATATCCCAATAAACATAATAGAATTTACCATTTTGTTCTGTTACAGAGATAATTAGCATATTCTTTTAGTCAAAGGAGAGTCCAAGTACCAGTCCTGAGGCTCTTTTATCTGGGGGGCAAGGGTTGGGGGGGAGGCGGGGGGCAGGGGTCTGGTTTTCCGTTGGTATACCATTTCTATAGACACCAGGCACAAAGTTCAGAGTCCATTGAGAGGGTGACCATGCGTGCTGCCTAATACACTGTAAAATGCAGGGTCCACAAAGCAGAGCTATCAAGGCAACTACAACCATGGCAAATATGGTTTTCCGCCAATCACCCTTCACCCAAGATAGGACCCAAGTCCAGAAAGGAATGTTTTCATTCGACATTGCTTTTACCTGTTTTTTCATGTCATCTAAACCCTATAGCTCAGATGGTAAAGAATCTGCCTGCAATGCAGGAGACCTGGGTTTGATTCCT
>SJYQ01095325.1:256385-378342 GCA_006410935.1 Redunca redunca
TTTGTTCTATCTAGGAGGGCCTGTTTTG
The DNA here is from genome assembly GCA_006410935.1 of Redunca redunca. NCBI lineage: Eukaryota > Metazoa > Chordata > Mammalia > Artiodactyla > Bovidae > Redunca > Redunca redunca. The sequence continues at coordinate 256,414 of SJYQ01095325.1, forward strand.
TGAAATTAGTCAAGGCCTCTAGTTTAATCATAATATCTGTTGTCCCTATAGAGGGTACGAATAAGGCAACAATATACTCATACCATTGAAACACAGATCTTGTCCACCTAGCATGTAAATAAGGTAGATTTACCGGGGCTTGTTGTAGGTTAGGCTTTTGTTACACTGGCATTTATATCAAATGTAACCCTATGACTCAAGTCTATTGACTGTAGGTCTGGCTTACACCCAGAGAACAGGGAGAGATTATGGTTGTGTCCCAGAAAAGAGCAGAGTGGTATAAAATCTCCTTGGCAGAGCGGTGACAGCCACCAGGGAAGTCCAGCCATCACAGACAGAGGCATAGACCCACATACCCAGCAGCTGGAGGTATTGTGGAAGTTGGCCTAAGAATGTGCACGTTGATGAGACCAAGCAGCAGGAGTTGATTATGCAGCTTCATCCTTAAGGGGCTTGTCTGGGACCTCCTTTTCCTTCTTCTTAAGGATGGTTAGTCTCTCGAGGGTCAGCGGGGTCCCTCTGTGCAGTCCACTCAGCGTTTTCTGGGTCTGCGTGGTATGTTCTCTTCACCCTCGTATGATGGATCCAAGGGGCAATAACTGCAACTTTAACTGCAGTAGGGGTAGTTAGAATAACATAAGGGCCCTTTCACCAAGGGGCTAGCAAATCATGTTTCCAATCTTTGACCCATACTTGGTCAAGAAGCGTAAACTCATGAATCTGTTCCCCAAGGCAGAATGGCACCCTTTCTTGTACGCACTTAGTTACCCGATTTATCACCTTACCCACTTCCATCTGCTGTGAAATCTTATCCCCCCTTACCTGAGGCAAATTTGTTGACACCTGTTTATGGGAGGGGGCCTCCCATACACAATTTCCTATGGAGAATAGCCTTGGGACTCGGGGGTCATCCTGAGTCTGAGCAGAGCCATCGGAAGCAAGTCCACCCAGGAGCAGTCAGTCTCTCTGATCCACTTGGAGAGTCTCTTTCATGTCCGGTTGGTTCATTCCACCACCTCAGAACTCTGGGCCTATATGCAGCGTGCAGTTTCCATTTGATGTTTAAAGTTTTGCTTACTTGTTGTACTAAATCAGCTACAAAAGCCAGGCCATTGTCTGATCCGATGCTGGTAGGAAATCCAAGTCTGGGAACTATTTCCCTAAGCAGGCACCGGGGCTACTTCTGATGTTCCTTCAGTCCAGGTAGGAAAAGCTTCTACCCATCCCAAGAACATACATACCATGACCAGCAGGTAACAGTTGTGTCGGTGAGGTTTCATATCAGTGAAGTCCACCCAGGTGTTCAAAGGGCAACATGCCTTTCAGCTGAATACCCGGAGGTTTTTGTCTGACTACCCGAGAGGCAGCATTAACCTGTGAGCAGGCAGCCTGGCCTACGTGGGTCGCTTGGTGTGTTTGGCTTACCAGAATGTGTGCCGGCTCCTCTGGTACCAATAATTTGCCACTTGGCAATTCCCACCATCCCTTTTCAGTCTTAATGGCCCCTTCCGCTTCGGCTAACCTGACAGCCGTTGTCCTTGTGTTATCAGGCTGGTGCCATCAGTATACAGGACCCAACTAGGGTCTGGACCCTTGTGTCCTTCTTTAAAACAAACCCCAGCTACCTTACCTCCTCCTTGCAGATCTGTGCCTTCTTCGACACCCGGTAACCTGCTTCCATCAGCAGCTGAAGCAGTGTTTTTATCCCTTCCCAACATTTTTCCTTGGTCTCGGCAGCCAGCAGCAGCTCATCCACGTATTGTAGGAGCCAACATCCATACTCTTTTGGGTGGAATGAGTCCAGGTCAGAAGCCAAGGCTTCTCCAAAGATGGTCGGGGAATTCTTAAACCCTTGTGGGGTAGTCCAGGTGAGCTGTTGTTTGGCGCCCCCAACTGGATCTTCACATTCAAAGCAAAGATGGGCTGTGACGCTGGGGCAAGGTGTATGCAGAAGAAGGTATCCTTGAGATCTAGGCAAGTATAAACTTTAGTCCTTGGCGGGAAGAGGCTAAGTAAGGTATAGCAGGAACAGTGGGGTGTGAAGTCACAGTAGCCTAGTTGACTAGCCTGAGATCTTGTACATGCCTGGAGTCCTGTCCTTCTTCCTTTTTGACTGGCAGGATCAGTGTATTCCAAGCCTACTGGCACTCTACTAGAATGCCCGCTTGTTTCAATCTATCGATGTGGGGCAGTAGTATGCCAGCCCAGGCCTCTCTCAGTAGCGGGTACTGGTGCTTTCTAACCTGGATGGTGCTTGGTTTGAGTTCTATTATCACTGGGGCTTGATGTTGAACCAGCCTGGGGGGAGTGGGCAGGGGGGGCTTGCCTTACACCCAGACATCAGGGAATAATTGAGTTAGCTCTCTCTCTTGCTCTTCCGGCCCACCTGGTTCTTCCTTTGGAGGCTCATGCAACATCCACTTATCTTGGGGGGGCGGTTATTGAGAGAGAGAGCAAATGAGCCATAGTGCCCATCCGGAAGTGGGCCTCTCCTCAGGGGAGAAAGTCACTTGTGCTCCTAGTTTGGAGAGCAAGGCTCTTCCCAACAGGGGTACGGGGCACTCAGGAATGTAGAGGAATTCATGAACCACTTGGTGGCCCCCATCTGACATTTTCTGGGCTGGCAAAATGATTTAATCATGTCTTCTCCTGATACCCCAGTTACAGCGGTAGTCTTTTTGGACAGTGGTGCCACAGGTTTCGTTACTACCGAAAGTTCTGCTCCTGTATCCACCGTGAAGTCACTGTTTTGGTCTCCCACGTTTAAGGTTACCATGGGCTCTAGGGGACCTGATATCTCTGAGCCCTGGCAGCCCTATATAATTTCCAAGCCAGCAAGCCCCACAACTGCGGGAGCTTCCTCTTCCTTCCTTGCCTTAGGGCATTCATTCTTCCAGTGGCCAAAACCTCACACTGGGCACACTGGTTTGGCTGTAATGGGGCCCGAGGCCTCGTTGGGACTGGTTGAAGGACTGTCCTGTCCCCGGGGTAGAGGAGGTTTTCTGGAGAGCCCGAGATAGACTTTCCCAGCGCAGCAGCTAGCATTGCAAATCTCTCGTCTGTTCTCTTTCGTTCCCTCTGGCTCTCTGGCAGAGCGCAGTCTCTGCTTAATTCCAACGTCTCCCTCCACTTCCTGTCAGTACTCACCGGGAGAGGCGGGTATAGCTTGGGCGATTCGGCTGGAGCCGGATCCTGGAAGTGTTGGCCAGAGGTTTCTGCCACCAGGACCGGAGCCTGCCCAGGTGGCAGCGCTGTGACCTCCAGGAGAGCTGGCGGAGGAGCAGCGGCTGCTGCCGGAAACTCACCTGGCCCTGGATCGGGCATTAAGGCGGCCTCCCGTCCTGGCGGAGCCCTGGGCCGGTGGGTGCGTCATCATCCTGTATGGGAGACGGGCAGGTCATCCTCGTCCAAATCCTGCCAGATCCCAGAGGGAGAAGGGGGATCAGCGTGTCTTCACCTGCGGGTCAGCAAGGCCCAACCAGAACACCACGTGGTCCAAGACTGTTTCTCCCTTTAAGTCCATTCTGCCTTGGTGGGCTTGATCAGGTGCAGATGAAAACATAGATGGGTTAAATATCCCATGTCCCAGGCCATCTCCAGAAAAGCCAATTCATACTCACTTATGTATCCCCCTCCTTCTAGCCTGACAATTCCGAGGGGGTCAAGAATTTCACAGCAGACAGGACACCTCCTGGGGGAGGGCAGAATATGAGCATACAAGGACCAGTTTCCTATTCTAAAAATCCCCTGGTGATCGCTGGTGGTAATTTTCCCTGAGACGGCGTGGACACACGTCCTAAATGACCTTCACAAATTCCCTTCCTAACCCCTAGCACGCTTGTCGATCTGTGTACGATCTGTGTACCAAGCAATCGCAGCCTGCCTATTCCAGGCTCCTGTGGGTCCCCGCTCCTTCTAGTTCTTCCCAGGGGGTGATCAGGCCCCCTTTTCCACCCTGCCGGGTGGGTTCCTCCTCACCTGAGTGCTCAGTTCCCCTGCTGCCATCCACTACCTGCTAACGTGAAAGGTCCAGGCGTTGAGAAGCAGAATCCTTCCAGAAGGGTGAGATGCCTTCCCCCCTCTAAAAGATTCAAGTCACAAGGCCTCGGAGTAATCCCAAATGGGACTTGTCTCCTCAAAGTAAGGAGTTTCCCAGCCAAAGCACCAAATGTTGTAGCCACGCGTTCTGGAAAACAAACTCACTCAGAAGGACAATGCAGATAGTGGAGTGCAGTTTATTACACCGGCAGGCCCAAGGCAGAGTCTCCTCTTAGCCAAGGACCCCGACCAGTTTTTGTGAAAACCTTATATACCCCACATGTACGTGCCCAAACCCCCCTCCCCAAATTCCCTGAAACTAATCTGGACAAGGTAAAAGAGAGATAGGATCAAAGTTAACACATGATTCAAGTGTAACAAGACTAAACAGTGGATAATTATCAATAGGCCTGTGGTCATATCCCAATAAACATAATGGAATTTACCACTTTGTTCTGTTACAGAGATAATTAGCATATTCTTTTAGGCAAGGGAGAGTCCAGGTACAAGTCCTGAGGTGGGGTGGGGGTGGGGGGGGTCTGGTTTTCCATTGGTATGCCATTNGGGGGGGGGGGGGGGGGGGGGGGTCTGGTTTTCCATTGGTATGCCATTTCTATAGATACCAAGCACAAAGTCCAGAGTCCACTGGGAGGCTGACCATGCGTGCAGCCTAATGTTCGCAGCCAGGCCTAAGATGAAGTCCAGCTCTGTCTGTTTCCTCCCTCAGTGGTATATTAGGTCCATGAATCGAGGTATATTAAAAGTGGTCAAACAGGAAATGGCAAGAGTAAACAGCAACATTTTAGGAATCAGTGAAATAAAATGGACCAATGGGCAAGTTTAATTCAGATAACTATTTTATCTACAACTATGGGCAAGAATCCCTTAGAAGAAATGGAGTAGCCCTTCTAGTCAACAAATACTCTGAAATGCAGCACCTGGGTGCAGTCTCAAAAACGACAGAACGATCTCTGCCCTTTTCGAGGCAAATCATTCAATCTCACACTAATTTAGGTCTATGCCCCAACCACTAATGCCAAAGAAGCTGAAGTTGAATGGTTCTATGATGACCTACAAGACCCTCTAGAACTAACACCCCCAAAAGATGTCCTTTTCATCACAGGAGACTGGAATGCAAAAGTAGGAAGTCAAGAGATATCTGGAGTAACAGGCAAGTTTATCCTTGGAGCACAAAACGAAGCAGGGCAAAGGCTAACAGAGTTTTGCCAAGAGAATGCACTGGTCATAGCAAACACCCTTTCCCAATAATACGAGAGACCTCTCTACACACAGACATCACCAGATGGTCAATACCAAAATCAGATTGATTATATTATTTGCAGCCGAAGATGGAGAAGCTCTATACAGTCAGCAAAAGCAAGACTGGGAGCTGACTGTGGCTCAGATCATGAACCCCTTATTGCCAAATTCAGACTTAAATTGAAGAAAGTAGAGAAAACCACTAGACCATTCAGGTATGAATGGTCTAAATAAATCAGATCCTTTATGATTATACCATGGAAGAGACAAATAGAATCAGGGATTAGATTTGATGGAGTGTGTGAAGAACTATGGATGGAGGTCATGATTTTGTACAAGAGGCGGTGATTGAGACCATCGCCAAGAAAAAAAAAATGCAAACAGGCAAAATGGCTGTCTGAGGAGACCTTAGAAATAGCTGAGAAAAGAGAAGCTAAAGGCAAAGGAGAAAAGGAAAGATATACCCATTTGAATGCAGCATTCCAAAGAATAGCAAGGAGAGATAAGAAAGCCTTCCTAAGAGATCAGTGCAAAGAAATAGAGGAAAGCAATAGAATGGAAAGGACTAGAGATCTCAAGAAAATTAGAGATACCAAGGGAAAATTTCATGCAAAGATGGGCTCAGTAAAGGACAGAAATGGTATGGACCCAACAGAAGCAGAAGATATTAAGAAGAGGTGACAAGAATACACAGAAGAATGCTACAAAAAAGATCCTCATGACCCAGATAACTACAATGGTGTGATGACTCACCTAGAGCCAGACATCCTGGAATGCAAAGCCAAGTGGGCCTTAGGAAGTATTACTGTGAACAAAGCTAGTGAAGGTGATGGAATTCCAGTTGAGCTATTTCAAATCCTAAAAGATGATGCTATCAAAGAGCTGCACTCAATATGCTAGCAACTTTGGAAAACTCAGCAGTGGCTACAGGACTGGAAAACGTCAGTTGTCATTCCAATCCCAAAGAAAAGCAATGCCAAAGAATGTTCCAACTACTGCACAGTTTTACTCATCTCAACATGCTAGTAAAGTAATGCTCAAAATTCTGCAAGCTAGGCTTCAACAGTATGTGAACTGTGAACTTCCAGATGTTTAAGCTGGATTTAGAAAAGGCAGAGGAAACCAGAGATCAAATTGTCAACATCCATTGGATCATGGAAAATGCAAGAAAGTTTCAGAAAATCATCTACTTCTGCTTTATTAACTTCTAGTCAAAGGCTGAAGACTTTGACTGTGTGGATCACGATAAACTGTGGAAAATTCTTCAAGAGATGGGAATGCCAGACCACCTTACCTGCCTCCTGAGAAATCTGCATGCAGTTCAAGAAGCAACAGTTAGAACTGGACATGAAACAATGGACTGATTCCAAATTAGGAAAGGAGTATGTCAAGGCTGTATATTGTCCCCTGCTTATTTAGCTTATATGCAGAGTACATCATGCAAAATGCCAGACTGGATGAAGCACAGGCTGGAATCAAGATTGCCAGGAGAAATATCAATAACCTCAGATATGCAGATGACACCACCCTTTTGGTAGAAAGTGAAGAAGAACTAAAGAGCCTCTTGATGAAAGTGAAAGAGGAGAGTGAAAAAGCTGGCTTAAAACTCAACATTACAAAAACTAAGATCATGGCATCCGGTCCCATCACTTCATGCAAATAGATGGGGAAACAATGGAAACAGTGACAGACTTTATTTTCGTGGTCTTCAAAATCACTGCCGATGGTGACTGCAGCCATGTAATTCAAAGACGTTTGTTTCTTGGAAGAAAAGCTATGACCAACCTAGACAGTATATTAAAAAGCAGAGATGTTACTTTGCTGACAAAGATCCGTCTAGTCAAAGCTATGGTTTTGCAGTAGTCATGTATGGATGTGAGAGTTGAACTATAAAGAAAGCTGAGTGCCGAAGAATTGATGTTTTTGAACTGTGGTGTTGGAGAAGACATTTGAGAGTCCCTTGCACTGCAAGATCAAACCAGTCAATCCTAAAGGAAATCAATCCTGAATATTCATTGGAAGGCTTGAGGCTGAAGCTGAACCTCCAATACTCTGGCTACCTGATACGAAGACCTGACTCCTTGGAAAAGGCCCTGATGCTGGGAAAGATTGAAGGTGGGAGAAGTGGATGACAGAGGATGAGATGGTTGGATGGCATTACCAGCTCGATAGACATGAGTTTGAGCAAGCTCCGGAAGCTGGTGATGGACAGGTAAGCCTGTTGTTCATAGGGTCACAAAGAGTCAGACATGACTGAGCGACTGAATTGAACTGAGTTGATGGGTCAATAATGTTAACTTTTTGAGCCTCAAGTCTCTTATTGTAAAATGGAGCTACTGAGTCCTTGTCTACTCCAAAAGTTTAGGGATCAGTCAAATAAACCCCGGAAGTGCCCATGGTATACAAACTATAAAATGCTATTCCAGTGCAGGCATTTTAGACCTTGTTGTTCATGCCTCTGTTCCTGTGGTACTTGGTTCATATCTCTGTATGTTGACCATTGTTTCATGGTTGGCCATGCAGGTCTCTGTGTCTCTCAATAAACTGGATTTTTGAGGGAAGCAACAGATTTACGTTCAGAGACAGTGTAAAATAAAGGTGTCGTTATCCACATGAATAATCTCTATTCAATGAACACCTACCAGTGCCACACACTTCACCTTCATATTACCTCTATTGTCAGAAGGGACTCAGAGAGGTGAGTACCCTGCCCACAGCAACTTCACCAGAGTGACAAAACCAGGATGGGAGCTTTTATCTCCCTGACTCCAAAATCCATGATCTGTCACCAACCCCAGGCTATCGCCTGATTATCCATCATACAACAAAATATTTCATGAGCACCTGCTATGTTCCGAGTGCTTCACTAGGTGCTGGAGGCATGGAGATCGAGAAAGCAGGTGTGCGCTTGTACACATAGAAGACAGAACCGATACATTAGCAAGAACTAAGAGAGGCCCGCTTGGACATGCTGGGAGTCCTATCCAGGCTGAGAGAAGGAAGGCCTACATGAGGCAGGGGCTACACAGCTGAGCCCTGAGAAATGAAAAGAAGCTGTCTTTCAGAAGATCTTGGAGGAAGGGCCAAGAAAGAAAACAAGCTGAGGTGTGAATGAGTGGGGAACCTTCTCCAAGCAGCAGGGCAATGAGTCAGCCTGAAGAGTCGTGAGAAAGTAAGAGGTGAGGTAGGAAAGGAAGTCTGGATCTGTGCCGGAGCAGGACCTCAGAGACTGTGCAGAGGAGCGTGGGGACCTTCAGAGGTTTCCCAGTGGAAGAGTGATGTGATCTGATGTATGTTTCAGAAAGGACATTAGTAGTAGTAGTAGTTTAAATACAACTGGGGTTTGCTAATACTAATTATAACAACGTTTAAAAAACATGTTTAGAAGACAAGGGACAGGGGCAAAAAGAGTAGGGAGTAAGGATGATAGTTCAGCAAATGATTTTTGCGGGTATTTCCCGGCATCTGAACTTCAGCAGAATTAAGCCTCATTTATTTTATATATAACAATAATGGACTGTAAATGGAAAAAACTAAATAGATTTCCAGAGCTCTGCTGTGAGAGGGATCAGATTTCTTCCCCTTTCTCTTCCCACTCTCAAGGAGAGAGATGGCCCAGCACCCCAGGGCTGAGGGGATCTATCTGCTGCTGTCTGGAGCAGGGTTATCTGTTTAGCAGCTTCCCTTGGTGGCTCAGATGATAAAGAATCTGCCTGTAAGGCAGGGAAAAAAAAAAAGCTGAGGTTGAGGAGCTGAGGAGACCCAGATCCAGTTTTCTTGCCTGGAGAATCCCATGGACAGAGAAGCCTGGCAGGCCACAGTCCATGGGGTCACAAAGAGTCAGACACAGCTGAGCAATGGCTTTCCTGGTGGCTCAGATGGTAAAGAATCTGCTTGCAATGCAGGAGACCCAGGTAGCCATCTGGAGAATGCTTCTTAAGACCATTCCCTTCTCCCCAGGAGCAAGACTCTTAAGTTCTAGATACAGTTCAGTCTTGGCCAGATTGTGGCCTGGGAGTCACAGTTCTTATTGTACAGCCTTGGTTGTCCTCTGGGAAACAGGCAAACAGCCCAGCCTCATCCCTGCTCTACTGCCGTCAATTTGTGAGTAGAAAGACAATCCCACAGAGTAGGAAAAACAGAAAGGGGAGACGGAAAGCAGAGGCCTCAAATGTCTACACCACCCCTTCTCCAGTTCAGATGGCTACACTGCCTGTCTTCTGCTCCCCATCCCCTTTACCATGCTCCTAGCCAGTCCTCTCCAAGAAGAAAAAGAAAATTCATGCTGAGGTTTGACAGAAAGCAGCAAAGTTCTGTAAAGCAATTATCCTTCTATTAAAAAGCAAATAAATTTAAATTTTAAAAAAAAGGAGAAGCAAAAGGAAGAAAACTCCAAGAAAGAAAAACTTGTTAGAAGCAAAAAATATCGATTTTGGACATTTCTAGACAACTGAGTAATCAGTTTGCTAGTTGTCTAGCAAATTACATCGGATTATGCTAATTGTAGTGTAGCTCAGTACACTATCACATTTCCTCTTCTATTTCCAAACTCAGCTTTTTGTACCCTAGAGGTGTTTGGGCTAAGGGGATCCTGGCAGAACCCCCTGTGCTAGTGCAAAGCTGGCAGAGTTGAGTTTTCCACTTCCAGAACTGCAGATTTCTTCCTTCAGTTCTGCTTCCCTCCACCCTGGCCACAAGGCATCTCCCAAAGGGACCTGGGGAAAGCCTTTGCCCATGCCTACCTCCCCAAAACACCCTTTGTCCTAGTGCCTGGACAGAATATTTATGTACCATGTTTAGAGACCATGGGGCAAGTTTGAAGGAGGGAAGGGCTTAAAATAGATTCATGCAAATAGAACTCCTTTATGCTAATGATATGTAAATACCACTGGTTTTCTTTTCTTGGCCCCGTGGAGCCAAGAAATGACTTGTCTATGTGCAATGGACCAAAAAGAGGCACAGCAAGAGAGCTAGAGAGCAGGAAAGTAAGAAAGAGTGGCCTGGGAACCCTGGCTGACACGCCACACCACACACACACACACACACACACACACACACAACCTACCCACAACCACCACCTCCCTGCCCAGCCTAGACTCTTCTGAGCCCTGGGCAAAGGACACAGACAAGGCTGCCCAGGCCTCCAGCAGGAAGCGCAGCACTCAGACGGCGGGGGTGGGGGAGTATCACCTGGGCTCTGAGCTTCTAGGACAGGTGCTTCCCCTTCCTCCCCACGGGGAGTGCCTCTCACCACCTCCCTCCACCTGTGGAGAGACTGTCTCTCTCTGCTATTGTCTCCTACATTTGCTCGTAAATGACAACACCCCCAAGCGGCCCGCCCAGCACTTGAACCCCTTCTGGTCAGGCGGCTTGCCTGAGGATTAGCTCCTCTTTGGAGAGTCCACAATAGCCCTCCACATCCTTTGTGCCTCTGTTTGCTGCAAATATTGAAGCTCTCTCCTGAAACTCATTACAGGCCATCAGGACAAAGGCTTTCCACAGGTCTCCAGGACAGAGCCAGCACCACGATGCTCCTCAATACCATACCTGCTGCCTCACCTGCCGCTTCTTCTCCAGTTACCCCTGAAGGGAAATGACCCACGTTCACACCAGCCATCTCTGCTCCAAGGCGGTGGGCAGGTGGAGGCCGTGATGCCCACTTCTAGGCTTGCCCATCTGAGGGGAAGAGCAGGGCTGGGCATTCTGGGGGTGAACAGGGGTCCCAGGCAGTTGGGAGATGGAAGGATCTAGGGCGAGGGAAACGGATGGAGCCGAGGACATAGCAGCAGGGGCACTAAACGCTCACTTGCCATCAGGCCTCCTTCACCTCAGCCTGGAACATTCCTCCTTTCCTCTCCTCAGCCTCACTTTCAGGGGCTGGTTTTACTTATCCCTCTGGTCTCACCCTAGACTTTGCCTCATCACCTCCTCCAGGAAGCCTTCCCTGCTTCCCAAATTTAGGTGTCCTTCCTCAGTATTATAGCTGTTTGCTCACTTTCTGCTTCCCTTGTCCCTCTGACACCCAGGCCTCTGAGGTCCCCAAGGCAGCTCATCATTGCACCTCACATCACACAGCCCTTAGAGTGTGGTGAGTGAATACTTCTAAGCAAATGAATGACTGAATGAATTTAATCAGGTGTGGGCTATGCCTGGTCCTGAGTCCTCAGAATTCTGCTTTAGCACCACGAAGGGGCCTGGGGAGGAAAGGACCAAGAATCTCTTGCTGCCTTCTGTGGAGACGCTCTTCTGTTTACTGAAGAGCACGGGACTGAGCCTACCTACCAGGAGACGCTGGGCGAGTCTCTGATCTCAGAGCCTCCGTCCCTCGTCTGGCAAATGGGAAAAATAACATTGGGAAGGTGAAGCTGGAGGAGGCACCAAACACAGCAACGGAACTGAGGTGTGAGCATTACCTGGGGGAGGGAGGGGATGTGAGACCCTGGCTTGGGGCCGGGGAGGGGCCTGGTGGGGGACACCTCATGAGCGGAGGCACCCAGAGGTCACTCTGGACTAGGGGCCAGGCTGGAGACGAGGAGCCTGCCCACAGGTCAGGGGGCAGCATTGCATCTCTGGGCCTGGGACCATCCGGAGGCAACCCCGGAGCCTGAAAGTCAGCCCGCTCTGCCCTTGCAGCCGCCCTTTGCTCACCCGCTTCCTGTGAGTGAGGGGGCCTGGTCAGACGGCAGGGGCTGAGTACCGCCCCTTAGTGGGCAAGTTATTCGTTGCTCTTTGCTCCGATTTCCTCCTCTCTGAAACGGTGCCACCACACAGGCCTGCTGAGAAGCCTGGACGAGATGACTGTGCAAACCCTGAGCCCGGCTCTCAGCACCTCACAAGCACCCCCATAAACACAGCCGCTGTTCCTGCCTGGCCCCGTCTCACCCTCACCTTGCTTCAGGGGAGCCCAGAGGTCATCCTCCCATTTTACAGAAGGCGATCCCAGAGCAGTTCCGGAACTTACAAAAAGTTACCAGTGACTCAGGGAAGGCTGGACGAAGACCTGGGCTGTCCCAGTTTCTACTCCCATTTCCTCATGGTTTGGAACTTGACTCACTCTCGCATTACTTCATGTGTATAAATCCAGCCACCCTGTGGGGCAAAAACAGAGGCTTCTCCTGTATCTCTGACCCCCTTGGTAGTGCTGAGCTATATAGAAACCTTTGAAAAATAGTGCGATGGCTCACATACGGAGAGAGGGACGGCAAAGCAGAAACGGTTCCCTAATCCCCTCGGGCTCCTCAGAGAAGCCGACCAAGGGTATCTGGGAGCCCAGACGTCCAGAGGTGGATGGCAACGCCCAGGTGACTCTGGCAGCTGCAGGGAGGTTCCTGACAGGCCTGGTAAGCAGGGCCAGGGGCACTGGTTCTGACACAGGACTGCCAGGCGTGGAGGCAGCCTGGGCCGCTCACTTGCCGACAGGCTTCAGTCATACGGAAGGAGGCTTCTGTGGAAGTGTGGCGACATGCTGGAGAGCTGGCGGCCGGTCAGCTCTCTGGCTGTTTCCCTACAGGAGCAGGGGGCAGCTGTCAGGAGACGGGGCCTGCCACCCAGGAGTCCGCCCTCGATGCAGTTGCTTCATGAGGAGAAAGGCTTTCCAGACAGAAGGGACTCTCCCCCCAGCCTTCAGCTCGGGAGGGCTGCCTCGTTCACGCTTTTTCCCTTCTGCGGAGCAAGGGCCAGGCCCACAGGAAACACCGAAACATACCTGAAGGACGACTGCATGAACTGTCCTCAAAAAACACCAGGATGGAGCCTTTCACAGCCTCTCCCTGGACCATGTCAGGCCTTCAGGAGTCCGGTCCTCTCATCTCACTCCAGACCTTGAAGCTGCCACTGAATCTCCGATTGTTGGGTCAAGAGTCTAGTAAATAAGCCTCTCCAAGCTCTTGGATGGTGATAAGGTGCCCCCTCAGCCTTTTCTGGAATAAGTAATCCTAAAAATATCTTTCATCACTTCCTTGGCTCTCCGCTTGGCCCATCTCCAAGCCCTTCCTCAGATTTCCTGCTTGGACCCAAAGCCGCGCATTCCTCTGCCGGGGAGAGAGCTCTCGTGTGAAGAAGCCTGAGGCGGGGGTGGGCACCCGGAGGTGAGAGCAATCTTCCACTTCAAGGGCCCGCAGCCAGGGCGCTGCCTCCCTGCCTGGTCTCTGAAACTCTGCTCATTCAACCAGTCTTATCTTAGCACTACCAACCCAGCCTCCTTCCCGGAACCCCGGGAGACGACCCTTCCTGGCAGGGTACGGTGTGATGAGCTCAGGCCCTGGATCTTCCCCTTTACCATCCCTCAGAACTCCTCGAGGGAGCCTATTCAGAACACAGATTCCTGAGCCCCGTCCTCAACAGCTTTGATTCCAAGGGTCTGCGGTGAGACCCAACCAGCTCCTTTTTAGCAAGCCCCCCAGATGCTGATGGCCCAGGAATACTGCTTATGGACCATCTCCCCAGGAGACCAAAGGGCTGACTGAGAGATGGGTGGCTCCTACAAGGAGCGCAGACCTGGTCTTGGTACCCATGCCAGGCATGAGGCAAATGGTGAGGTGGGGGCCAGATAGCAACCAGGACCTTGGAGCTGGTCCTGGCAGTGGAAAGTGAAGCCCTCTCCCAGGTTTCCCCAACCAGGGCCCAGAGCATCAGGAAGCCAGTGGAGGCAGGAGCAGGAAGGCCGCAGAGAAGAAGAATGCCATGCAGCCTCCACACTGACAGAGGCTTTCCTCTACCCAGGGTAACGAGCGGGCAGAGGCTGGGTGCCTAGCTGATGAAAGGAAGGGTGCTGAGTGCTGGGTATGGAGCAATGGTCTGCCTCCCCCCCAAGTGAGTGGCCCCTTGGTGACCTGTGAGCTTGTCCGGTTGTCCCTCCAGTCTCTGCCTCCCTGCCCTTTGCAGTCATTCTGGCCCCTGAAACTGACAGCCCAGCTCAAGGTTCCTGAGCTTCCTGACACCACCTGTTGGGTCCCACCCCCAGAGGAGCAGCAAACACCACCCCCTCCATCACCCCTTGACCCATCAAACTCAGGACCTCCACCGCAGTCCCACAGCCCCAATCCACCCTTGATTCTGTACAGCTCTGTGCAATCCCACCACACCCCAGGGGAGCTGCCTGCCTCCCGGGCATCCTGGGTGATTTAGAGTCGAGCCAGGGCAGCCTCCAGGCATTTCTGAGCCCCAATTTTTTCATCTGTAAAATGGGGCTAATGATCCCCACCTTCAGAATGCCCCTGAGGACGCTATGAGTGCTGGATCAGTCAAAAGCGTGTACGGTTGACTCAATAGCTCTGTCTCAGCTGGCTTGTCCTCTGCACCACGCCCACGTGCTCCCTCTACATACCCGAACCCTGGTCATCTCTCTAAGCCCGCAGACTCCAGCCTGCTCCCCACATCCTCCAGCCTGCTCCCCGCATCCTCCAGCCTGCTCCCCACATCAAGGTCACTTGTCAGTTTTCTCTCATCACCTAGACCCCATGCCCCCCAAGAGCAAACTCTACAATTTACCTGTTTGATCCTCGCCTTAGATAATCAGTTTCCAAAGAAGCCAATATCAATAACCTCAGATATGCAGATGACACCGCCCTTATGGCAGAGAGTGAAGAGGAACCAAAGAGCCTCTTGATGAAAGTGAAAGAGGAGAGTGAAAAAGTTGGCTTAAAGCTCAACATTCAGAAAACGAAGATCATGGCATCCGGTCCCATCACCTCATGGGAAATAGATGGGGAAACAGTGGAAAGAGCGACTGACTTTATTTTTTTGGACTCCAGAATCACTGCAGATGGTGATTGCAGCCATGAAATTAAAAGACACTTACTCCTTGGAAGAAAAGTTATGACCAACCTAGACAGCATATTAACAAGCAGAGACATTACTTTGTCGACAAAGGTACATCTAGTCAAGGCTATGGTTTTTCCACTGGTCATGTATGGATGCGAGAGTTGGACTATAAAAAAAGCAGAGCGCCAAAGAATTGATGCTTTTGAACTGTGGTTTTGGACAAGACTCTTGGGAGTCCCTTGGACTGCAAGGAGATCCAACCAGTCCATCCTAAAGGAGATCAGTCCTGGGTGTTCATTGGAGGGTCTGATGTTGAAGCTGAAACTCCAATACTTTGGCCACCTGATGCGAAGAACTGACTAATTTGAAAAGACCTTGATGCTGGGAAGGATTGGGGGCAGGAGGAGAAGGGGATGACAGAGGATGAGATGGCTGGATGGCATCACCGACTCAATGGACATGGGTTTGGGTGGACTCTGGGAGTTGGTGTTGGACAGGGAAGCCTGGTGTGCTGCGGTTCATGGTGTTGCAAAGAGTTGGACATGACTGAGCGACTGAACTGAACTGAAAAAAGCCAAAAATGTCATAAAAGACACATCGCACATGCCATTCCCACATCCATCCCTCTCTAGGAACTTGGAAACTAGCTGAGGATTTTCTAGTTCCAGGTGGTATCATGGTGGCCCAGCACAGAAATTCAGGCTTGGGGGCATACCAGTGATGGCCTGCCAATCAGTGTTTGCCAGATTGAACTGGGGTCTCCTACATTGCAGGCAGATTTTTTCCCAGGTGAGCTACCAGGGAAGCCCTTCAAAATTCCTATTCAGGGGTTTTGGTGAAAGAAAGAGACCCTCCCTGGTTGTGCTGGCCACCGGCAGAGACCTTTGTGCTCACATCCAAATGGTGGTATGAGGACCCAGGACATTTGACTTTTCAGAGCATACAGAATTCTAGAGTTGGAAGCCGTCTTAGGAACCGTGTGGTCCCATGTCCCTTCCCACCTCCACTTCACAGAAAGTCCCAAGGTCAACTCAGGAGACAAGGACAGAGCCAAAAATTCTCGATTTCCTAGCACGCTGATCTCACTCTGAACTCCACTGGGAGGTATATAGGCTGAAGAGCTACAAAATGTATCAAGCACTCTCACATTTGTATTCCATTTAGTCTCCTCTAACCTTTGAGGCAGAGCTTCCCAGTGGGGCTAGAGGTAAAGAACCCTCCTGCCAATGCAGGAGACGTGAGAGATACAGATTCAGTCCCTGAGTGGGGAAGACCCCCGGAGGAGGGCATGGTAACCCACCCCAGTATTCTTGCCTGGAGAATCCCATGGACAAGGAAGCCTGGTGGGCCACAGTACCTGGGGTTCCAAAGAGTCAGACACGTCTGAAGTGACTTAGTACACAGGCATGCAACCTGTGAGGTAGGTATAATTAGTAGCATTCGAATTTTAATATTGTGGAGGGAGGCTCAGAGGGGCTGGGGTACCTGCCTGAGGTCACACAGCTGACACGTCTGGAGCTCTGGCCTCGGAGCCCGTTATACCAAGCTCTGTTAGCGACCCGAGCTCTCTGTGTCTCACTGGGCTTAAGGGAAAGGGCCCCTGGCCTCCTAAGTGGGAGTGGGAGAGTGGCCGCTGTAGGCAGTGCGAGGAAACCTCACTCTTTGAATTTTTAACCTTCACAATATCTCAAGGAGACTGTTCCCAAAGTTATACAACCACTGTAAACCAGTGGTAGCTCTTGGAACCAGGCAACATGGAGATCTGCTGTTCTTGGCTGGTTTCTGTAGCCTTCCACCTGTGCATAAAAGTCCCACGGTGGGGACAGCTTCTGTGACCCAGAACCACTGACTGACTCACTCACTTACTCAACAAACAGCTTCTGAGCACCAACCACAGACCAGACAGGTGCTAGGCACTGAGGCTGCTCGAGCGACAAGGAGGGTCAGCAGAGCCGGAAGAGACCAGGCTGCTAGTGGGGCTAGGGTCCTCCCTGGCCTTCACCTCTTGGCCACTAACCTGTATGACCTATATTCTAGTTGGGGGGTGGGGGCGGGTGGGGAATCAACTAGGACTTGAATATTCACCATGGTAGGTGCTCTGATAAGGCTCACAGGGGCTCAAGTAGCCCAGGGAGGGGGACCTGGTCCAGGCTAGGGGATGACAGGTGCAGAAGGTGGGCTGAGTTCAGAAGTACGTACAGAGGTAAGCCTGGCAAGAGAGAAGAAATGGCGCTCCAGGAAGCAGGTGTAGACAGCATGAGCAAAGGTGTGTAAGCTGTTTGTGCATGCTTAGAGAAAGATCTGGAAGGGTGTACCTTCAGCTGCTAGGCTGGCTATCTCAGAAAATTAGATTATGGAAGCTCTTATTTGCACGTTATTTCGCTTGACATTTTTACAATGAGCTGGAATTATTTTCATTAGCAGAAAAAAGAATAACATACAAAGCGAGAATGTTTTGTGTATGATAGAAGTGGAAAAGCATAATGTTTGACGAGTATAAAACCGAAGGAGAAAATGCAAGGAGCTGTCAAAAGTCCCCAGGCCCTGGAGCAGTAGGGGGTTGACTCTAGCCCGCAGGCAGCAGCTGGAGAGCCCAGTCGCTGGGTGTGTCCTTTCCTGGGGAGGCTCAGGGCAGCTGGAGCCAATGCCTTCCAGCTAGAGCTCCTTGGGGCTCTGGTGCCCCCCAGTTAAAGCTCCCACTTTCCTTTAGGCTGGGAACCGTGCTAAGGTCAGGCACAGAGGTGATTCCACTGGCAGCATCAGGGGGTTCTAGGCCCCTATTGGGGTATTTCTCTTGGCCCCCATCTCTGTTCCACTACCTCACTCCCAGGCCTGCAACTGGGCTAGACCAGTGAAGGACAAAATACCTGAAGCTCTTTAAACAAGGTCATTTACAAAAAAAATATTTTGATCTTATTGACCTTTCGAAGGGATTTTCTATAGACGTCATTTTTTTTTAACAACCTCAGTATTAGTAGGCTCTTTCCCTATTTGTCCTTAGCCAGAGAAGGAGGAAGTAACTTGCAAGCTGTAACTCAGGTGTATCATTCAAACACACACAGGCTTACAGTTTGTTCATCCATTCAGCAGAATCTATATGAAGAGACTGCAACGAGTCCAATCGAATCCAATCTCCTTCACTTACATATGGAATTTTATTTTAGAGTTAGACACTGCTCATCCTCTTCCTAAAGCTTCTATCTTCCCCCCACCCCACTACAAATGCTAGGATCAGGTTAGAGCCCAGAAAGTTAATGCAGGTTTGTTGGTGGTGCACATTTTTCTCAGCAGAGATTTCAGATCAATTTGGTATTATTGGTTCCACTGTTTAAAAAGCTAAGAGAGTGGAGAGTGCCTGGGAACAAATCAGGGGTATAGGTTTGGAGTGCCTTATCCACGCCCTCCTCCCATTGAGGACTGTGAAGAGTCTCCCAAGAAAAGAACAGAAGTCAGCTTTCAGACGAGGAGCTTGGTTCAGAGCCAGTCCTCAGTCTGATCACTTCTCTTTTGGTTAGAACTAGGTGGAACCGCTCTCTTCCTGTGAGGGACGTGTGCCTTCAGAGCCTCAGCAGATAAGGAACCCTCCAGAAGACAGGGACATGTCCCATTCAGTGATACCGCTGGTGATAGAGACGACAGGTGTCAGTATCAGGGTGGAAACGGCGCAGGAGACAGAGGGACATTTCAGAGAATCTTTCATTTTAAAAGCGATGATGTGAAAGATCATCAATTACCGACCAAAATCGCATCGTTTGTGCCAGGAGACAAAACACATATTTGGGAATCTAGGGAGGGAAGAAGGCAGGGTTTGGGCTATGGTGGGGCTTCCCTTACCCAGCTGAGTATTTAAATAGTTTACAGAATACTCATGACCAGGTCCCCAGCAACACAGTGAGTCAGAGTATCTAGGGACAAAGCCTAAGAATTTTTTGACCCCTCCAGGTGTTTAAAGTATAGACAAGTTGGGGAAACCTAACTGTGATTAAGAGGATGGAGGCTTGGGAAAGAATCACTGTTCTAGGCCTGGAGGGGGTAGGGAGCCCAGCTCTGAGAAGGGAAGACCTGGAGGGAAGGAGTCCTGTCCCCATTCTGAGGTGGCCTCCTGACTCTGAGAGCCTGTCGAGAACGAACTCGGACTTGTTGTTTCAGAAAGAAGCGTCCCCAGCTCATTCGGTCTCCCCAGAAGCAGAGGCTCTGGCCGGGAGGGCTGGGGATGGGAGCAGGGTTTGCAGAGCGGGCTGCAGCCCACCCAGCGCCCTCTCCCACAAGCAGTGTCCTGCTGAACAGACAGCTTGGTTTCCCTTCGGGCGCCAGCAGAAGGGACTCAGTGGTTTTCTGGGTCCCTCAGATCCCATTTCCCAGCAGTGCCTAAAATGCCTTTGCACAAGTCTCATCTCCAGGGCCCGCCGATGGGGTGGGGGAGTCAGAGAACCCCCCAGGCGAGGGGGAAACCTGCCAGATCCTAGAGCCTCGCAGAGACCCCGAAGGGGGTTAGCGGGGCATGGGAAGGGTGGGGGTCATATTACAAACAGACCCAGACCCAGTGGGCCCTGGGATGCCTCACACGCATGCACTTGTGAGGAAGCGCTTCTTCAGTGACACTTCTCCTGAAACTGTTCGGGTCCGCACTGTCCCCTTTCCTAGTTTGCTTTTGTTTTTTTCCTGAGTCTTCCAGCAGCCACCTTTGGATCTCAGTATGTTTCAACCTTTATTTATGATGATTATTTTTGCGCATCATCTCTGGATGGTGACCCATCTCCCCCCGGGGAGGACGCGGAACTGACCCCCCCCAACAGAGCATTCCGCCCGTCCTCCGTCTCCTGCACAGCGTTGGCCACATGTCATCACAGAAGTGAGCCTCCTGCGCTGGACCTGTGACTGATTCCAAGAATGACTAAAAATCCATGACATCAGAGCCCAGCAGCTCGGTGGGGGCTGCTGGGCTGCCTGTCCTTAGGGAGCCTCGGTGGGAGTCAGAGAGGCCCAGAGCCGGGAGCCTGTCGGCTACGTTCAGAGATAAAAGCGGGGACAAGTCAATGCTGGCAGAGACAGCACCTCGGTGGAAGGCGGTCCAGTCACGGTGTAACTGGACTATCAGCTATCTAGTGTAAATGACTGGTTATCAGATCCTCCTGGTGGGGGTTAGGGAGGAGGGGAGGGCGAGAAGGCAGGATCCTCAGCGCCGGAGTGGGGAAAGGATATAAGGGCTGGGGACCCCGAAAGGCCAGCTCAGTTCACAGCAGCAGGAGTAGGCTGGGGGTTCAGCAGTCTTGCCAGCCTCCCCGCACCCGCTCGCAGCTCTCTGGAGCCAGTGGGAGCAGCCCTGTTTGCCTTTAGCTGGTCAAGGACACACAGAATGGGCACTGAGATGTCGATCATGCCTTTGTAAACACAGTGTCCCGGCTTTTAACAAAGATTAGATTTGGGGACGTGTTTCCTGCTGGTTTAAATTAAGTCTGACTTTATATAAAACAGACTCTTTTCCGAAGAAGGGAAAGAAGCCCTTTCAAGAAATCCAGTCGTATGATTTCATTTGTGTGAATAAAGTTACAGGAAGGCCAAACTACTCTACGAGAGAAAGAAATCAGAAGAGGTTTTTTTTCGGGGGTGGGACTTCTTAGGAAGCGGTCTGAGAGGACTTTCTGAAGTCATCACCGTGTTCTGTAGCTCGATGGGGGTTGAGTTGCACAGGTGTATGCGCTTGTCAGAACTCATCCCTGGCACCCGAGATCTGTGTGTTTCATTGTGTGTAAACCTTATCACACACACACACAAAATAACTGCAACAAGTACTGACCTCTTGCTCATGACATGATGCTGACGTACTGGCCTAAATGGGTACTGAGGTCTGCACCTCACTTTTTAAAATTCTGCATTATATTAAACTATTGTTGATTTCCAATATTGTGTTCGCTTCAAGTGTGCAGCTTCAGATTCTTTTCCATTATAGGTTGTTACAAGATTTATAATAGAGTTCCCTGTGCATCTAGTAATCCCAGATTCCTAACTTATCCCTCCCCTTCCCCTTCCCCCTTCACTAACCATGTATTTGTTTTCTCTGTTTGTGAGTCTCTTTTGTAACAGAGTTATATTATTTTTTTTAGATTCTACATATACTATTTGTCTTTCTATGCGTGACTTACTTCTCTTAGTAGGTTAATCTCTAGGTCCATCCATGTTACTGCAGATGTCAATATTTCATTCTTTTTAATGACTGAGTGATATTTCATTATATATATCGTGTATATGATGCATATACATATATCACACCTTCTTTACTCTTCATCTGTTGATGGACACTTAGGTTGCTTCCATGTCTTGGCTATTATGAATAGTGCTGCTGNGAGATGGTGATGGACAGGGAGGCCTGGCGTGCTGCGATTCATGGGGTCGCAAAGAGTCGGACACCACTGAGCGACTGAACTGAACTGAATACTGAGCATTTTTTTCAGGGCCTGCTCCTCACCTTAAAATGCATTCAGAAATTAGATGGATAGAGGGCTGGATAATGTGACATGTGATAAAGCACATATAGCAAATGTTAATGGTAGAATCTAGGTGGTGGGTATATGGTGTTCAATGGAGAAGTCTTTCGGCCTTTCTGTATGTTTAAAATCTTTCATAATAAAATGCGGAAATAAAAATAATTAGAGTATCCAGGAATCATCCTACCTCCTTAGGACCTTCTGAGCCCCTCTCACAGGTCTTGGTTGGTTTGGCTCGGTAGAGTCTGGCTAAGTGAGCGGAGAGCCCAGCAACCCTTCTCTAGCCTGCCTCACCCCTTTCCCACTTGTTCTGCCCACTGAATTCACATGCCCAGGCCGATCTGATGACAACTCCGATGTCCCTGGCCTCCTGAATACAGGGAAATGTTCCTTCTTACAGACTCCTCACCATTTCCCTGTTCTAAGGACCAAAGAGTCCTTCTTCTTTGAAAACTTTCTGTCCAGCAGTCAAGCAGTGCCTCCGCTGTAATATTCCAAGCCCCAGATTTCCTCCCTCTCCCATTTCCAGGTACAGAAATAAGCAAGGGGGGGGAGTCCTATGCACCTCTTTCCTTTGTTCCTTTATTGCCTCTCCTTCTGCCTGGGCTTCAGGGTGTTCACCAGTAGGGACTGCACATCTCATTCAGCTGGTTGTCTCTGGACAAGTCCCTCAGCCCTACCCTCACCCCAACAATCAGAGAGATAAACATTTCTTCCACATTTATAGAGACTCTCAAGCTTCCTTCAGAAGATTCCACACTGCCCAGTCTCTGATCTAATACCCTCGCCCCAGGAAGTTCTCCTTTGTGTCTAACTTAAATCCTGCATGCTGCTTTACTAAAGAAGCCAGCAGGGCCTGAACCTGGGGTCTGTGGTTCTAGACATGTGGGTGTGCTCATGTTGGGTGCTCAGGACTGTTTGTGTAATTGGTGGGGCAGCAAAACCAGGAACACTGGGGTCAAACCAACCTTTCTTCTCCACTGGCCTTTATCCTGCACTCCGCCCAAGTACCTGGTGTGGCTGAGCCACTGGAGGTGAAAGAGCAATCCCTGCCCCCTCCCCTTGAGTCTTCCTAGGCTGAGGACTCTCTCAGTTAACACTTTCCAGGAGCAGTGTAGTGGGGTTCACCCATCTCTCCCCGCTGCCCAGACCCCACCTTCCCCATACAAGCCTGCAGACCTGTTTGTCTTGCAGTCTTGGAGTAAGGGCAGGAATTGGATGGGGACAGGATGTGAGGGAAAAGCAACAAATCCTTTATTTGGTCTGGGAACTTCAGGGAAGTCCTGGGGCTTCAAGGTGTTCGCCAGTAGGGACTGTACATCCCATTCAACTGTTTGTCTCTAGACAAGTACAGTTTAAGTGTCTCCCTTGCCCCTACCCTCACATCAAGGAAGTCCTTCCCTTTTCAGAAGAAATGCAGGCCTGGTACTTCCTGAGCATAAGTCAAAACATATCATTTTTTCAGCCTGGCAGGGTGGAGACATAAGAGCACAAAGCTAGAAAGTCGGGAACCCTGATGGTCTGATGCAAGCTTGGGCATTTCCCAGGTGTGGGTAACTTATCCTTGGTTTCCACATATGCAAAACAGTGATGAATAGCCCCTGTCTCTGCTACAGGGCTGTGGCCAACAATTAGATGAGATGGCGCATGTGGAAAGCACCCTACAAATTGTAAGTGCTCTATAAATACAACGCACCATTTTTCCTTAACCTTAGTAACACAACTCCATTTTTCATCTACTTGCTAATCCCAGGGAGATCCTAGCAGACTAGAAACTACCAATCCATGGGGTTCCTTCCCAACCCTAAGACCCCCCCAGTCCTTCCCATATCTTCTCATTCTAAGCAGAAGACAGAGATGAACTACGCAAGAGGGTAGAACCCTCATCCAGGAAGGCTCACCTTAACTGTGGGCATCAGCTATAAAGATTTTGCTGTCGGAGACAGAGAACAGACTTCTGGTTGCCAAGGAGTCAGGGTCAGGGAAGGAAGGATTGAGAGTTTGAGATTAGCAAATACAAGCTACTTCATATAAAATTGATAAACAACAAGTTCTTACTGTATAGCACAGAGAATTACATTCAATATCTTGCAATAAACCATAATGGAAAAAAAAGGAAAAAAAAAATATATATATAGAGAGAGAACTGAATCACTTTGCTGTATAGCAGAAATTAACACAACATTATAAAACAATAATTAAACAAAATCTTCTTTTTTAAAAAAAGAGAGAAAGGGAAAGGGGAAAAAAATGATTCTGCTGTTGGGAAGCACAGGGCTGGGAGTCCCAGCCAAACTGGGATCCAGAGACTGGGTGTGTCTGATAAGCTGGTGAATCAGAGGTCCTCCAGACCTCTGTTTACAGGAGAGGAAGAGTTCCTGTGGTCAAGTCTCCAGGGCAGAGGAGGAGAACCCAGGAAATAGGCGTCTACGTTCTCTCTCCTGAGCCAAGCCGCGGTGACTACAAGCAAAAGCCGAAGGGCAGTGTTCTCATCACACTCAGGGCCCATGTGTGGGTTAAAGACCAAACTACAACGCAATGGAGAGGACCCCAGCACAGTGGACTGCAGAATAAAGGCGCTCTTTTTTCCTACAGCAATCTCAAGGCTACTGGAGCCCTTGACTCCATAAGGTCATTCACGAGCTCAGAGGCTCTCCATCTGTTGTTTCCCGTCTGCCAGGCCACTGTCGTTGCGCACAGTTGGTGCTGGGTCATCAGCATGGCGGGAGGAGGAAAGAGCGTGGAGACTCACCCAGCATCTCAAGGCCCAGACCTGGAAGGGGCTCCTCTGGCTCTGCGTTGCATTAGTGCGCACTCAGTCACACAGTCAGGGAGGCTGGAAAACAGACCCCAGCGTGCCTTCACGCGCCCACAGCAATGCTGTCGCTGGTGGTAGAGAGCGGTCTGTGCCATGGCTTCGCCGGGGTTGGGCCACCACAGTGCCACACAGGCTGGAGGGAAGCTCCCACCGTGCTCCTGCGGGACGCCTCAGCCCTGGAGGGGAAGTGGGTCTTCAGTCAGAGGGATGGGGCACAAGCAGGCAAAATGGGGGTCAGTCGTGACCCTTGACTGGGTCTCGTCAGCTGCTGGGACGTGGCTGCAAATGACGCACCTTCTGGAAAGCTTGGACCCTCACTGAGCAAGGTTGAAACCACAATGAACGATGGTCCTATAATTGCCCTGAGGCAGGACCCAGGATGGGCTCTCAGTCCGTAAGTAAGCACTCGTATTAATAAGCTCAGGACATTTTGGTCCGTGAAGGACACAGCAGAAGCAAAACACCCAAATCCTATGATCCAGGAAGGGAGTCGCTTGTAAACCATTAAAGGCAAATCCCTAAGAGCACATGATCGAGTGTCTAGTTGCGGTTATCCCCTGAGAGAGCTGCTGGAGTCTGAACACGGTCGGAGCGAACAGGCTGGCTGCACAGGGGACAGGCGGCTTGAGCTGAAGGACGTGGAGAGCTGAGAAGGAAGGGAGAGCATTTCAACCTGGACGGGGACAGGGGAGAAGAGAAAGGACCAGGTGGGTGGGGTGGGCCCTCTGGAAACAGCCAGATCTTGCGATAAATGTTTTTCCTGAATTGTTGTTCAGTTGCTAAGGCATATCTGAGCTGACTCTACAACCTCATAAACTGCAGCAGGCCAGGCTTCTCTGTCCTTCACTGTCTCCCTGCGTTTGCTCAAACTCATGTCCATTGAGTCGGTGATGCCATCCAACCGTCTCATCCTCTGTCGTCCCCTGCTCCTCCCGCCATCAATGTTTCCGAGCATCAGGGTCTTTTTCAATGAGTCGGCTCTTCGCATCAGGTGGCCAAAGTACTGGAGTTTCAGCTTCAGCATCAGTCCTTCCAGTGAACATTCAGGGCTGATTTCCTTGAGGATGGACTGGCTGGACCTCCTTGCTGCCCAAGGGCTTCATGAGTTACCTTGTTCAGTCCTCCCAGTATCCCTCTGCGGCAGGTGCTGCTATCACTCTCACTCTGGAGATGAGGAAGCCGGGAGCTCAGAGAGGCTCAGCAGCTTGCCCCTAATCACACAGCTTGCTCCCCGGGAGCCAGAGCCAGTCCTGGGACACGCTGGCAGTGGGGTCTGCTCTCAGCCTCCTGGCAGGGCCAGCAGCGGCATCAGAACGGCCCAGGCAGACTTGCCACCACCCTTGGCAAACAGCCCCAAGGGTCACATTGAAGGCTGGTGAGCACCCCTTCTCCCAGCTCCCTGCTCGACGGAGCAGTCCGGGGCCTGCCTGCAAGCCTGGCGCCCTGCCTGCCTCTGAAGATGTCCCCAGTGGGAATCACAGCCAACGAATGTACCAGCAGGACAAGATGAGCTAAACGCTCGAGCGGTTCCCGGGGAACAATGCGGCTCTGTGAGTGGCCCGGGCCGGAGCTCAGCCCTGGACAGCTGACGGGAACTAGCCCCAGCAACCAAGTTGTCCTAAGGACTCCTCCAAAGCCGTCTGTGCTGCGGCCTGCTCCCTGCACTCTGGAGTTAGGACATGTGTTTCTGGAGCCTTGGACCTCAGAGCCTCGCGGCCAGCCTCTGTCATACCCGCCTCTGCCTGCTGTGCTGGGAGACCAAGAGAAGCAGCCCCAGCTGAGGCCCCAGCACACTGGCCTAGGCCCCCTCCTGCACCATCCGTCAAGCTGGGACCACATTCTCCCACATTTTCAGGGAATTCCACACATATCTTACGCCCCCACCCCCAGACTCCCAGAGGGAGAATGGTGTTCAGACTGCTCAGGACTGAGGAGCTCTGAGTGTGTCCTGGGCTGAAGCTTTGAGCCAGCCCCAGTCCCCTACCAAGAGCGGACAACCTCTTCTCTGGGGCTGAAAACCTACCCCAGCATGCTCCCTCCTCTGCCTGAGCCTGTGATGGCTGGTTCTGGGCAAGAAGAGGGCGGAATCAGGATGCTAGGTGGCCTGACCTTGGAGGGCTGAGAAAACACAGCAAGGCTTATCTGGGGAGTAACTTTCTGGACGTATCGCCCAAACACAGCCCCTGGGGGAAAACTCGGGGAGACACCTTCCCCTCCACCATCCCTCTCTCCAACATGAACTGAGGGGAGTCCCAGCTGCAAGGCTCTGTTCCTGCAAGGGCTGCCCATGCCTAGTGCAGGTTCAGCTCTCGAGAGTCTGGCATATTCCTCAGGCAGGAGGGCATCAGGACCCAGAGGGTGAGGGGACTCACCCCAGCCCACCAGCCCACGGGCTGCAGGGTGAGGCAAAGACCACAGGCAGAAAGTAACTCAGGAGCTTGTGAGGTTGGGAGGGCAAAAGCAGGGGTGCATACATGCCCCGAGCCCCGTTCCCTTTCAGAAAAGCAACTTGTTCAGCGCCCATGTCATGCACATGCACACCGACGTTCACGCTCACACCCTCTCTGCTTGGCACCTCCCAGAGGTAGGAGGGGAAGTGGGGTAGGGGCTCTAAGGCCCAGGTGTGACTAATGCCCTGATGTTTTGTTGCAGCAACTCGGGAGGAGAGCCTTCTTGAACCCAGTCTGCCACTTGGCTGCATCCCTGGGAGGCCAGGAGGGCTAGGCCTGTAAGTGGGAGCCCAACACTCCTGACTCCTGAGACATGGGAGCAGGGTCATTGAGGTGCAGGGTGGCAAAGGG
This sequence comes from Redunca redunca, assembly GCA_006410935.1. Lineage (NCBI taxonomy): Eukaryota > Metazoa > Chordata > Mammalia > Artiodactyla > Bovidae > Redunca > Redunca redunca. The sequence goes on from SJYQ01095325.1 coordinate 283,578, forward strand.
TGTCACTGGCTGGAGAGGGGCCAAAGGGCTGAGGGTAGCAGGTATTGGAGAGGTAATGGGTATGGGCGAAAGGCCAGGCAGTCATGCCCCAAGGGAAGAAACTTGCCTTACAAAAGTATTTCCTTTTCGTCGTGTGTACCCTTTTACAGGTGGACAAACTGAGCCTCAAAACTGAACAGACTGGCCCAAGATCACATGACCAGCAAAACCCAGAGCCAGAGTCTCAGCCTGAAGTCTTTGTTCTTTCCCCTACATCCTGATGCCTCTCACGTACCTGTGACATTCTCACTGACTTCAAAGAGCTGTTGGGGAGACAGTAACTAGAAGACCCAGACCGCCCCGCCTTTGGCCAGTCGGGATTCAGAGAGCACAGCTGTCAGCACGCAGAGGAGAGGGGCCTGTGTGGTCAGTGGTGATGGGAAGAAGAGCTGGGAGGACTAGACTGGCTGGTGAGTGATAGGTACCTTCCCGCTTTATTCTTCCCAGGAAAATGTGGGATAAGAAAGGGGAGATGCGGAGGCATCATTTCCAATCTCTGTGTGAGGTCAAGTCCCTCTTGTGATCAACTTCTCTCACGGCCCAAGCTAGACCCTGGAGCTAGGGCGAGGCCCTGGAAACAAGGCTGTCAACGCCTTCTTTCTCCAGCTATCTCAGTTCTTCTGGAATTGGGAGGGGTCTAGGTCCTCTTATACCCCAATCTCTACACCCCTCTTGGAGGCAGCCCCTACACCAGGCTAATACACGCTTGGCTTAAGGGCCCAAAGCCAGAATTGCGGTCAACGTGACTAGACTTGGAACTCACCCCCGCCTCACCTCCAGCCTCATTCGCGGGGTTCCCAGGGCAGCGTGAGGTGCCTTGGACACCCTCACCCAGCCCGCCAAGGTCCAGTCCTGAGCAGAGTCTTCTCCTCTGTCCGGCAGCTGCAGGACCAGCACCGGGGCTCCCAGGCCTGAAGCTGCGGACCTGCTTGTCCCAAACCTCAGGGCAAAGTGCTCGGGCCCCACGAGCAGGGAAGTCCTCTGCAGGCAGCACTCTGGGTACCCGGTGTCTCTGGGGAGCCCCTGGGTGACACGGACAAGGGAGGGAGGGTCACAAAGCCACCTCCCCCCCGCTGTGTGGAGAGAGGCCAGACTGGAGGGCCAGGTTGGGGTCCTGGGTGGCGCCCAGCCTGGGCTCTGACACGGCCTCTCTAGGTGACCTCAGGCAGGTCCCTCCCTTCTCTCTCTCACCTGTAAACTGAGAGAGAGGACTCAACCCTGAGACCCCTTCTTCCGCTCCTCATCCGAGGGTTCAGCAACGTTCCCCTTCCTCTGGTCCCAGATGCTGGGGGGGCTTGGCTAGCGCTGATCCGACTCTCTCCAGATGGATCCTGTCCTCACTCTACAGCCTTCAGAGCCCCCCTTAGCTTCCTTCCGACACACTGCCCACCAGCCCTGTGGCTGTGTGTGCCCTCGGAAGCCTCCCTCTGCCTGCTCTTCAGGACCGTGGCCTCACGGGGCCTGGCAGTCTTCAGCCTCGGTTGCCAGTACCTAGCACAGGGCCAGGTGCACGGCAGAAGCTCTGGTTCCCTGAGTTAAGACTGGACACAGCTTGGCGTCCCTGGCGCTCACCTTGCCTCCGCTGTCCCCTGACCCATCTCAGATGCTCACCGCTCTGTGCTCTGGCTTCCCTGAGGAGAGAGGTGCGAGCTGGCTTCTCCGTGGGTATCCCTGCAGCCCTGCCAGCTCCCGGGAACTCAGGAAACTGGCACCCACAGGGCCAGGTCAGATCCTGCCACCGCAGGGCAAGGTGCTGAAGATTTTTCTGACTCCAGCCTTGAGGTGTTTGCTTAAGTTGCTGGGCTGCTCTGCCCAAAACATGATCCTGCCCGCACGCTTGGCCCAGGCCCCACGCAGGGCACAGGTACAAGGAGCCAGCAGGTGCAGACAAGGCTAGAGGTGGCAGGATTCGTCTCCTTCTTGAGGTCTAGCCTCAGTTTACTAGTGTGGAAACTAGCTGCTCCTTAGCTGGACCAGCTCCAAGGTGACCGTCAGAAGGGTACTTTGTGACTACTTTGGCTTTACCTACATAACTCAGTAAATTCCCCAAATCTGTTTGGTATGAGCTTATGTGTGTCTGTACACGCACCGCTCTAAGATCTGCTGAAGAATAGTGTGGAGCTCTGGTCAGATGGAAACTCAGGGGTAGGCTTTAAAGGGAGAACCTGGGATGGAGTCAGGGGTCAGAGGCTTGGAGACCCACTGAGACCCCTCCCCTGTAAAAACAGTGCTTCCAGGACAGTCTCCGTCCCCTTCCTCCTGGGAGTGGCCACCTGGGGTTTAAACCTCAAGTCCCAGGCTCTGGCCACGATCGGCCCTTCTGTGTCCCCTCCTGGGGAAGGCCTTTCCAGACCACCCCCCACCATCCCCACAGCCTCTCCTCCGCATGCCTGTGGTACTGAGATTTCATGCGATGAGGGTCTCTTCACCTCGCTGTCTTCCCCCCAGAGTGAGATCTTCTCAGGCAGGGGGTGGGCCTTGTGGATCTCAGTATCCCCAGTGCAGCATCCTGGCACTGGGCAATGGTTAAGTTAAGTGAATGAATGGATGGATGGATGAATACAGTCTTCAACTCTAGGGGTAAGGTTGTTACCAAAGGAGAATCTGTACGCTCCAGGAAAGTACAGGGTTGATGCTGAAATGTTTTGACCATAAAAAATAGACAATGATTTAACAAAAATCAGGACTGTGAGCTGCTGGGATGTTGATGTGCTTGCTCTTGCCCCTCGCTCTTGGTTTCTGCGTCTGCCTCTTCTCTGTGTCGTCATTTCTGCCATCTGCCTCTCCCCGCCTTTGTTTTCTCCCCCACTACCCTCTGTTCCATAATTTAACTATCCAAGATACCCCTAAGATGTCCTTTTGAGCCATCTGCCTCTCCCTCGTGTCCTCTGCTTCTCTAGCTTCTGATCTGGCTTTCCCCAGATTCTGAGGGCTCCGTCTATCTCCCTTGGTGACTTCAGAGAACCCTCTAGGCTCTATGCTTCCTGTCACTGTTATAAAAGATCAACCTTCCCAGAATTTTGCTAAGATGGTTGGAGAAGGATTAGGGAGGAGCCTTAACAAGTTGCCAGCCCCATTCTGTAGGCCTCAGCCATGTTTATCCAAGTTATCTTGGAAGATATACCTGATGGGGAGGCTGAAAGTGTATAAAAGGTGGAGTCTTAAAAGGTGGATGTCATCCTTTGCTTTGTAGGTCAAAATGTGATAAAATGGACTAAGCATAGAATTTGAAGCCATAATATCCAAATTGGATTTCTGCCTCTTAAATCTAGGCCTTTGTGACTTTGAGCAAGTTATTTCACTTTAGTCAACTTCAGTTTACTCCCCCTAAAAATGACAGTGACATGACTACATCACATGCTTGCTATGAGAATTAAACCAGATAACCTGTCTGAAAGCCCAGTGTCACTATCGAAAGTCAATCAGATTCAGGAGAGACTGACTCACATTAACAAAACTCACACTAGATCAATCGATTGACCAAAATGTCCATGGGTCATTTAAAAGACAGAAATGTACCTGCAGGCAGTCCTAGATGCTCCAGACAATTGGACAGTACATTCTCTGCACTAAAAGAACCAAAGTGCAACCGAAAGATTTGCCTTGCAGGCACGGTATCCCAGCAAGGGAACTTAGCTGTTTGTTCTCGGTACTCATGGTCACCTGCCTATAGGGAGAGTGTGATAAGGTAGCTCAGACTGTAAGGAATCCGCCTGCAGTGCAATCCGCCTGAGCTCAATCTCTGGGCCGGGAAGATCCCAAGGGAACAGCTACCCACTTCAGTATTCTTGCCTGGAGTATGCCATGGACAGAGGAGCCTGGTGGGTTATAGTCCATGGGGTCTCAGTTGGACACAACTGAGTGACTAACACTGATAACTCATCTGCGCAAAGTTTAGACCAGGTCATGCTACCCATGCCCCTGGGCAATACTGGAGATGGATGTGCCAGTTCTGGACCTCTGGCTCTACTTTGTTTGAGGATTTCATCACACAGTCATTCACCCATTGCACAAATCTATACTGAACTTTTACTAAGTGGCAGGCACTGCGTTACACGATAGGGATGCAGGAGTGAAGGAAACAGGCACTGCCCTACCCTCTCATGGAGTTCACAGTCCTTGGAGAAAGTCGGTAACTGAACACATAATTTCCATCCATTGTGGCCTGTGCATCGTTACTATGGTGAAGCAGAGGGAGCCGTGGAACACAACAGCTAGGTCTGTGCAGGGCCTGGGGAAGGGCTACTGGAGGAAGCATCCACGCACATACCCTGCCTTCAGCAAGAGGCAGGGCATTCTCGGGCCAGCTTCATTCAGGCCCCTGGCTACACCCTGACAACTCTGAGTGACCTTGGGTGTTACCCTCGTCCCCAGGAGCAATGCATCTGCAAACTCTCCCTTGGGCTGGGCTTGCAGACAATTAATTCTTTCATTCATTCAACAAATATTTATTGTGGGACTTCCCTGGCGGTCCAGTGGTTAAGACTCTGTGCTTCCAATGCAGGGGGCATGGGTTCGATCCCCGGTCAAGGAACTAAGATCCCAAATGCTGCACAGAAAAAAAAATAAATAAATCCACATTTTTTATTGAATCCTTATTATGTGCAGAAACTAGCTCATTTCAGCTTCCCAGTGGGACTTTCTCCTTAGCTTCCAGAGGGACTTACTGAAACCCTCTGTACTGATTCCAATCCATCTCAGAGCCTCTGTTGTCTTCTGGAGAGATGAGAGGGCAATTCAGACTATCACAGTACCGCCCCAGACATGAGAAGGAGGGGCTTCTGGCACCAGCTGGGGACTCCCTCTCTCAGGAAACTCCCCAACCCACCCCTCTGCCCTGTCTGAGGTTCTTAACAATGCTCAGTGGGCATGGAGTGGGTGGGCAGCTCTAACCCAGAAGGCACGTGGCAACATGAGCCAAGCCACAACCGATGGGCGTTCACTCACTGATTGAAGTGACAGAGGCCTGTGACAGAGATGTGCAAGCCTTCAGGCCACCTTACAGATAACTGCTAGCACTCCAGTTTCTTGAGTGCCTTTGCTGCTGCTGCTGCTGCTAAGTCGCTTCAGTCGTGTCCGAGTGCCTTTACCATATCCCAAACCCCCATGCACCCTGCATACCCTACCTGGGAAGGTAGGAGGACATCAGTCCAGACACAGAACTTACGAGTGCCTTAAGTTTGGGGACCCTGGCAGCCTGGTCTCCACCACGGCCCCAAACCTCTCAAGGGCCCTCAGGCCTCGCCAAAAGTGGCCTGCAGCCTTCCTTGGGGGTTTTCAGAGCTCTACTGTCCCCCTGTAACACCCCAAGTCTCCAACCTTCAAAGCAAGAAGCCCCAGGCCCCCTCCCCTTGGGTGGCCTCAATGCGTCCCCTTGTCCAAGAGGCCATGCGGCTTGACCCCAGAGGCAGCAGGACAGCAAGCTTGGAGAGGGGTCTGCTTCGACCCCTCCTCAGCCACGGCTGGCTGGCCAGGGGGAGCCCGTGGGGCCGGGGCCGCTGAATGTGACCTATTGTCTCCGGGGTGGATTTAGGAAGTGCCAAGCTCCCATCAAACAGCCCTGCTCCTTGGGCAAAACAAAAAAAGGGCTGTTCATTTGGGACCTTTCTTCCCTTATCTCCTTTTCCTATCTCCCCAGGCTTAGCTATGGTGTAGTGTTCAAAACCACTTCCCCTCCGAGCCAATCGGAAGCCGGGGCTCACCCCGTGGCCCTGAGGTAAAGTTATTTATAAACGCCTCCCTGGATTATTTGAGCAGAGCCCTTTCGCACACCTCTCACACACCTTTCGGCTGCCCGCTCCTCAGACACGCCTGCAGCCCTGCCCAGACGGCCCTGCTCACCCACCGGTAAGCACCAGCCAGGTGCCCCTTGGACTGGGGTCATCCCTGGAGGAGGGCGGAGGCGGAGGTCCGTGAGGGGAGGGATGACAGGGACCAGCTGGCCACGGCAGCAGCTGTTTGCCAACCGGAGCACCGGTAGGGAGCAGGCTCCGGGCCCCCAGGGTCTGAGAACAGTGCCCAGCCCTTCAGCCCTGAGAAGCCCCTGGGGCCCTCACTTCCATGTGAAGGTCTCAGCTGTAGGGCCAGGAGCCAAGGGAGCGTGCAGGACAGAAGCTCCAGCGGAGAGACCAGCCAGACTCCCAGGGCTTCTTCCCTTTGCAGAGGAAAGAACAAAAATATTGGACTTTCCCTGGGGCGCCAGCCTTCTAGGCTGCTGGCTGCACCTCTCCTTCTTTGCAGGTCTTGGAAGCAGCAGGTTTCTTAACGCTTGGCTCTCCAGTCTCTGTGCAACTGTCTCCCTGTCCTTCTGCCCCGAGGTGTTCTCTCTCACTTGTTTCCTTCTCCACTTGCTCAAGGCACCTGCCCCCTGTCTGCTGTGCCCCCTGAGTCCTGAGAGGTTGGAGGAGGTTGGAGGGCAAAGTGAGGCTTAGAGACAGCAAGCAGGGCTCCATCAGGCAGGCAGGCAGCAGCAGGACCCAGCAACCTGACTCCCTGGTGAGTGCTTCACTCAGGAGGGTTGGGCCAGTTCCTAACTCCTCATCCGACAGCTCAGAGGGCGCCCAAATCACCCTCAGGCAGGACCCCCACTCCTCCCAACGAGCCCACAGGGTTCCCAGGCTCGGCCAAGCCGATCTGTCATTCAAGCACAAGCTCCCCCACTTACACTTGACCGCACTGAGCCTGAGGACCAGAGAAAGACCAGCTTTAAGGTTGTGCCCCTTGGGGAGGCACAGCATGCCAAGTAGGGCAAACCAAGAGAGGCCTTCCTCCCAGCAGCATCACTCCCACTGACACCCCTCTGGCACGGCCCTCCCAGCCTCCCTCAACCCTGGCGTTCAGGGTCCGGCAAGACCTTCCCTGGGCAACACCAAGCCTGGCACACACACAGCTTCAGCACCAGGATGGTCTCTGTGGGTGCCTCCCAGAGCCTGGTCGACTAACCTGAAGGCTCATTTGTATGAAAGCTTGGGGGACAGAGGAGGATTCATTTTTATCTCTTGGTGTCTAGTCTTTCAAAGGATGGTCACAAAGCAGGTATTTAGTGAATGTGTGTTGAGCTAAATCAACCAACCCGCATCTGATCCCAGGGAAGTCCCTGAGGGAATGAGTGACCAGGTCAGCACTGAGGAAGCTCCAGACTTCTTAAACCAGAGCAGCGGGCCCCTCACTGGAGTCCTTGGACACCCAGCTGCTTCCAAGAGGTACACAAGACTAACCCTAGTCTCCATACAGACCTTCAGGAGCCTGACCTGAAGTGTTTCAGGCACCCATGACCTTGGCCAGGTCTCACTGCTGGGAAGTGCCTTCCTGCTGGAGTTGATTTCCCAGCCCAGCAGCTGTCTCAGGCAGAGAAAGCAGAGAGGGGGCTCGCAGGCTTAGAGACGAACAGTGGGATGGGGTGGGTGGCAGGGATTCCCCCCGGCGGGGATGCCAGGCCCTAGAACAGCCAGAGAGCAAGAAGGCAATGCAGGGAGATTTCACACTCTCCCCTGGCATTACCGGTGAGGGAACTGGCCTGGGGTTTGGGGGTGGGAAATTTGCTCAAGAAACGTGGAGGCAGTAGAGATAAAAGGAATCTTGATAAAAGGTCTTGGAAACTCACAGGCCTCTCCGCCCACACTCCTTCATGCCAGAGACGTGGTCGCCAGCTGAGACCCCAGCCCTCCTCTCCCATCACCAGCTCCTACCCCACACAACCCAGCACCCACCCTTTCCCTCTGGCTCCCACCCTGGATGAGATGGGGAGGAACCAGCAGCTAGAGCAAAGGGGAAGCCTGAAAGTGACCTTTCCTCTGCCCAGGACACAGTGATTGCCCGAGTAGGGACCAGTGATAAGAAGACCAAGGTGGGTTGGCCGAGCCGGGGTTGTTCCTGTGCCTGGCACATGTGCACATCAGAGGACTCCCCTCCAGTCACACACACACCCCACAGGGCTGAGGAGGAAGTCAGCCTGGGCCACAGTGACGGGATCACCCCCAGGCCACTGGCACCCCACAGACGGGCTCTGCAGCTCTCTGCTTCCCAGGTATCCTGCCCCTTCTGAAACGACTTCTCGGTCCTCCTCTCACCAGTCCTGGAAATTTTCAGAGGAACAAGGGCATGGGGAAGGGCGGGTGGGAGGCAAGTAAGAGCAGAGTGGAAAAAGAAGCCCAAGAAAAGCAGAATGACCTGCCTGAGGTTACAGAGGCGTGATGAAGAGACCCCTCCAGGGTAATCGGAGTAATAATAATCACAGTGCAAATTTGTTGCTCACATACCGTGGCCGGGCACCGTTCCAAGCCTTTCTATGCATTCACCCGGGCACGATGCCCAAGCCCATCTTTGCCCACAGTATTCTCATGGGCATTGTAGACAGACCTTGTCAGAAATACAACTGGGAGGAGATTGCAGTGGGCTTTCTTTCGAATGAGCTTACTGCAGGGGGATTAAGATTCTGAGGAAGAACCCAAGAGGAGTGTCTGGTCTGCCTGTGCCCTCCCGACGGAGCCCATTTCCCCCTGTCCCCACCCCCAGCTCCTTAGCTCTGCAAAAAACCCCATCCCCCCTTGCCCCAGATGTGACCCCAGTCCCCTGCCAAGCCTTGGGGACTATCCAGACACCCACCTCTCCTGCCCTCTCTGTTCTCTTCTCACCTTCTGCTGCCCTGAAGCCCCACGCCCCCCTCCAGGTCTCTCTGGTGACTCAGGACCTGCTCTCCTTGCCTCCACACTGGGGAGGGGCGGGGCACCCTTTTGTTCCTCCATATTGTCACATGGCACCTGCTGTTTGTCCCCGATCCAGTGGGGGATGGGGGGCTCTGGAGGGGCCCACACCGTTTGATGGGAGGCAGGCTGGGTGATACATGCCTATGGCAATGGAGCACTTGACTTTTTTCAGCCATGCTGACATCATTTGGCAGGACTGTGTGTTTATTTAACCAGGAATCAAGTCTTCGTGTTCCCTACACCCCCTCCCTTCTTCCTCCCTCTTTCACCTTCGTGCCCCTAGCCGGGCATTGTAGGAGCCCTTTCTGGGGGACTGGGAGGCCCTGGACTCTCTGAGAACCCCAGGAGCCACCTAGGAGAGGCGCCTCCCACCACGCTGCCAGCTCCCCATTTTCCGCCTCTCCCTCCCATCCCCCTCTCCTCCAGGCCAGAAGGACTGGCTGGGGATGAAGTAACCTCCCCTCCAAAGCCCCACCCAGGCTCAACCCCTAGTCTTGGAATTAGGAAGTATGACCGGGGCACCTCCTCACCAGGAGCTGGGGTAGCTCGGGGGGTTGCAAGTTTGCCGCTCTGTCCGTCCCTGTCCTGGGAAAGTCCAGGCCCAGGGAGGAGCCAGAACCTCCCACAGAGCCCTCAGGAGGAAAAGCAGAACCTGGACATCCCGTATCACTGGCTGGGGTGGAAGGTCACAGGGTGTCCGATACCACTCAGGGATGCCACTGAGCAGAATCAGGGCTGTCTCTGCAAAGTCTGGGGCCTTTTTAACAGGAGCACTTGAGCTGGAGTCAAAGGCCTGGCTCAAAGTCTCACCTCTGAGACTCAGTTTCCTCATCTGCAAAATGAGAGATTTGGATCTGCCTAGTCCTCAGGTCCCCTTCTGAACAAAGCTTTCTGAGGCTGATGGGCTGCTGGGCTCTCATTTTTATACATAGTGTACACTCAGGATTGGGAAAGCTCCCAGGGTCTTCTTCCCTTCAGCACCCATGTCTAGATGAAGACAAGCAACGTATGGGGAGAGAGACAGATTTTACATTCCAGAGAAGGGAGGGATATTTTCTCCTCTGTCAGTGGGAACTCCCCCAACATCTAAGCCCCATCTGTATAAAGCCTCCCCACAAGGGCGGAAACAGTCCCGTGTCATCCAAATTCATCTGTGCTCTCAAAAGGATTTCCAGCACCAATGCCCTCTTTCCTGCCTCCCTTTGCCGGAAGCCAATAGTGGTGTGCAGGCTGGAGGGGTCCAAAGAAAGGAGTTTTGAGGAGAAAGAGATCCCAGGTGAGGGTGTTCAGGAAAGGCATCAGAGAAAAGGAGGAGGAGGGCAGGCAGAAGGAAGAGAGGGAGGAGGAGGAACCTAGCAGGTCTTAAGACTGGGCAGGGCTGAGTGAGGGCAGAATGAGTCAGGGCATCTCAGGTAAGGTGGAAAGTATGGACGGAGCCCCAGAGGGAAAACTGAGGAAGCTTGCTCAGGCAGGATAGGTGGACAGCCCAGATACAGAGGGCAGATGCAACCTACAGATCTACTGAGTCCACCAAAACAGGGTCAGTTGATGCATGGACAAACATGCCAAAATAAAGAGTCTGGACTTGATCCCCTCCTGGACACGAGGAAGCTGAGAGTTTCTGAGCTGGGGGTGTGGGCTGGGGAATTGAGCAGAAGGCTAATGCAATAGTCCAGGTGTGAGATAAGGCCTAGGAGTAACACCGGAAGGAAATAGTGATGGGATTTGATGGGCTGCTGAACACAGAGGCTGCCGGAGGGAAAGGGCAGGGACAAGTGTGCCGGGTAGTGAAAGGTGCCGCTGAGGACATGAGGAAGCCAAGCAGGGGAGCTGGGCGAGTGGGTTCTGTAGGATCAGATACTGACCACCCTCTCCCCCCATACATACACAGCCCTAGAATGCAGAGCCTCTGGTATCGCTGCGTGCTGCTTGGCATGGAAACAAGATCTCCTCTTCCCTCTCCTGGTGCAGCCCCTTTGAAAATCCTGGCTATTCCTTTAGAAGTGGTCCGTTTGGTGGCCAGGCATAGACTCCCCAAGTCTATGAGTCTTCCTCTGAAGCCAGGCTGAAGCTCGGGGTCTCTCCAGAGGGTCATGATCCCCACTCATTTCTCCCACAGAGCCCACCAGGCAAAGCACTGGGAAGGGCGGACCCTTCCAGACCCAGTGAGAGGGTGGGGCGGGAAAGGGGGAGCGAGGCCACCCTGCCTCGTCGGAGGTGAAGGGCTGGAAGCCTCTGAACAGTCTCTCCCAAGAGGAAGGAAGCACCCTCCCATCTTAATCATAGTAATCATCGCCGTTACCATTCACTGGGTGCCCTTGGAAGACCAGACTTCACACTCATGATCTCATTTAGTCCTCATGGCAAATGCCTGGGACTGTTATTATCCCCATTTACAAACGAAGAAACCGACTCTTTGAACCCAGGTCATCCTGGCTCCAGAACCTATGCTGTTTTCCTTATGCCACTCAGCCTCTCTACTTGTCCCACTGAAATGTCTTACAGGCCTTTACTCTTATTCAATTCAACCCATGTGTTCTCCAAAAAGAACATTTATTGATTCACTCAACAAGCAATTGTTGGGTGCACACTAAGCACCAGGCAAAGGGCTGGGCGTGGGCAGACTCACCCACAACTGCCCTGCCAGCTGAGTAGCACCTGGGGGGTTCTGCGGGGCACCGTGCTTACAGGTCCTGGTGGAACTCAGGGTCCTGTGACCCAGTAAATGGGACGCACCAGCCTGACCTTCATCTACCTGGACACAGTCTTATCCACAATAGCAACTTACATTTATATCACTCTTACATTTTACACAAGCCTTTCTTGTCCATTTACTCATCTGATCCTCAAACGACCTTGTGAGGTTATGGTCCCGCAGTTTTGCTGATGATGAATCTGAGGTTCAGAAAGGAATGCTGCTCCTTCCACTTCACCCATAAAGCCAGCACTAGAACCCAAGTCTCTGGGCCCTTAGTTGATGCATTTCCCTCCTCTCCCCCAGGGTGCTCTTCCTCAGAAAGCATCAACCAGCCTGCTCCCCTCTGACAACCTGTCACTCACCCAGCTTCTCCCCTGGGAAGCCTGTGGAGGAGCATCTTGAGTCCCCCATGTGGTTTCTCACTTTTAACTCTCTCTCAAACCTTTTGCCAAACCGGTTACAGCCACCCCACACTCTCCCCCTGGGAGACATCATCTCCCCCTAAGCTTATGCCATCTCTTTCCTCCCCCTCCTTCTTCCTCTGAGGTCATCCAGGCAGGCTTCTCCCAGCGCTGGGGGGCAGAGGACAGGAGGGGGGACCAGCAGCTGGAGGATGGAGGAGGGAAGATCTCTACCAGGAGCTCCTCTGGGCCTCAGGGGCCTGGCACTTAGCTCTGCCCTACTCAGCTCCTGGAACGTCAGCAAGGTTGCGCAAAAAGCAAGGAGAGAGACATCAATATACAGGGTGGGGGAAAGGCTAGACACAGGAAGCCGTGGGAGAGCCAGCCACCGCAGACCATCTTGATTTCCCCGAACACCACTGTCCCCCTGGGAAAACCTGTTGGTGAAGTCCTAGGTGGCTCCTTTAAGAAGAGTCCTCCCAAGGTCACCCTGGCCATCCCCCTGCCTCCAGACAGCCGGCTTTCTTTCTTCCAAGCTGACTGACAGGATGGTATGAGCCTTTCCGCCCGGGGAAACTGAGGTGGGAGGGCGGGGCAAAGGGGCTTGCGAGGATACCAGGGGCCAGCATGGGTTGCGGGGAGGATGACAAAGGAAGGAGGGAGAGGATCAACCCACTGAATCCCAGCCATGACTCCTGCCCTTGCACTCCCGCCTCCTTGTTGCCTGGTGTTCAGCGGGGGTGACAGTGATATCATAGACGTGGAGTGCCAGCCACGTGCTGGGTGCCAAGCAAAACAGCCAGGGCAAGTGTATGCATCACCTGTACCTGGGAAGGAAGGCCACCAGAAGTGAGTCCCGTGGAAAGACCTGAAAGAGGGAAGGGAGGGAGGCACCTTGCTGGCTGGGGGCGGGGAAGACAGCATAAAACCCTGCTGAGCTAGGACCAGAGAGAGATGGCCCAGGCTGGTGCCGAGAAGGGATGCCCCTCATCCTCCCTGGTCTGTTTCTCCCAAAGCTTGTAAATGCCCCAGACATGAGCCAGCCCAGGCCCCGCTACGTGGTAGACAGAGCTGCATACTCTCTCACCCTCTTTGATGATGAGTTTGAGAAGAAGGACCGGACGTACCCACTGGGAGAGAAACTTTGCAACACTTTCAGGTAACGTGGCTGGAAGCCCACCAGACTCCTCTCCCCTCTGCTCCCCACCAAACCCTCCCTGCACCAGGGCACGGCTCCTATACCGCTGTCCGTCAGACAGTACTTGGGAAGCCTGAATTTGCGATCCACACCTCATCTTTACTGAGACCCTCGAGGAAATGGGGAACAGGGACAAGGACCACTCACAGGCCCAGAGGGGCTGGCAGGCGTCCCGACCCCTGCATGGGGCCTCCCCATGCTCTCAGCCCACGCGAGTCCCTCCTGGTCTCAAGGGTGCTGGGAAAGGGTGCGTCGCCACAGCAGGTCAGAGCCCTTCTGTTATGCTTTCTCCTGTCCTTTCCTCACCAAGGAAAATCTGAAGCCTCTCCCACCCCGTGGACTTTGTCCTCTTTCTCTCCTGGATGCTCTTTCCCTTCCGAGGTCCAGACAAGGCTCAAAGGTAGCGCCTAAATTCCTGGGCTCCCCTAAAGGATACTTACCAGGATGTGGTCTCACCAGCTTGTTCCACTCTCAGATCCCTGGAACTGTGCTGGTGGGTAGTGAAACCACACCCTTAAGGAGGGGACTCCGCGAGGTGACCAGTACCTGCACTCCAGGAACCTGAGGCTATGACATTTACCTTCGCCCCTTCGCAGACAGCTGGTAGACCTCCCTCAGGCCTCACTGTGGTCCATGGTGGAAGTCACTTCCCCACTCCCCTGGGGAACGAGCTGATTCAGTTACCTGAATTGAGGTCACTGGCAATGGCTGAAGTGGAGATGCAGGTGGAACTGGTTCAGGCTGGGGGATCACCCACTTGAGTCTTCACTAAATGCACCAGCCCAGCCCTATCTCTCCTGGGAGGCTCCGTCTCTGCCTGGTTATATGAAGACCTTGTCAGCATTTGTGCCAAGGAGTTTAAGTCTGTGTTGTTTCTGTACTGGAGGGTTGAGAATATCTGCTGTTGTCCTAAAAGAGGATGATGGAAACCATAAAAAGACGTAGGGAGCTAACAATTCCCATGTGGCTGGCAGGAGAGCCTTGAACAGTGCCTGGCACACAGAAGGTACTCCAATAAATTTTTGTTTAATGAATGAATTTATGTCTAGAAAACTAATCCACTTCCCACTATCCTCTTCCCACTCGGCTTCTGGAACCTCTCTATAGGTGTTTAGCATCTGTTTCCAGATCTTCTCTCAGACTTCAGAGAAGTCAGATTGCTTTGCTCAACTATGGCAGGCTTGCAAGTAAGGCTGGACATGTACAAGCCCTTGAGTGGGTTGTTTTACTCCCCCAGCCAGCTCTCCATTCATGAGTCCAGTTTTCCCTGCCATGAACAAACCTGAGAGAGTTCCTGGGGGCCTGGTTCTCTCTTAGGACAAGCCTATAGAAATGCTTTAAGCTATTTACTACCAGTCCAACTCCCTGTCCATCATCCCGGGGATGGGAGAGGCACTACCCACTGCAGCGGGGACTGGGGAGTCCACAGGCGATGGTGATGCTGCTCCATGAAGTGCTGGTTGGGACAGAAAATCTACCCAGATTTTAAAGGGTACAAAGCATTGTCTGTGTTGATTTCAGTTTGGGGTGACATCCAGGGGACCCGGTGTCAGGGAAACTATTGTTGAGCAACAGTAAAGAACAGGAATCGGTGCTGGGCAGGAAAGGAGGCCTAATCACAGCAAGCCAGTGAGTCACCAGATGGGCCCTGAGCATTTGAATTCCCTCAGCTGGGAGAAGAAAAGCGAAGGCCTCCCCACCTCTTCCGGGCATCAATCCACCAGCTGTCATTCTTGAGATTGAAGGCCCTTGTTTTTACCGCTTCTGAGTTTCTGATGAAAGGACCTCAAGGTGTTCAGCAAACAGGGGAGGGATCAATGCTCCCCACCCTGTGCTGACCAACAAATAGTTTCCCCATTCTTCCCTCTTTTGATGAATTAACAGGAGAAAGAACTCCAGCATTGGAATCATCACACACAAAGGATGGTGGGTCAGCAGAGGCGTACCCTGCGGGGACAAAGAAGCCTTCCTGTAGGTGGAGGTTCCAAAAAATACAGCAGCCGCCCCCATTCAGACTGAGCTCTGATTCAGGCCCATTTTTTCAACAGATATTCACTAAGCATCCCAGTGTGATACATGAGGTGTACAAAGCTGGACAAGAGACCAGGCTTCTTTCCATGCTAGTTTTACTGTATGGTGGGGGAGAGAGATGAAAAGCAAGAAATTACAGCCCGAGGTATTGCTACAGGAGCCCAGGCGAGGGTGACCGGGCCTGTTTTCAGTCAGATCATAGAACGGCGGTCTGAGCTGGACTTGACACCTCGGAATGCTAGGCATCCACAAAATCCATGTCTTTAAGAGAAGTCTTGTAGACTTCCCAGGTTAGCAGAAGGCAATCAGAAGACCTCCAAGCGGTGTCCAGAGCAAGGTGATGGCTCTCAAGAGAAAAGTCTCTGCCATATAGCGTGCGTACTCACTGAATTTTGCGTGAATGCATGAATGAATGACCAAGAACAGGATATTATAACAATTCCCAACTCTGAATGCAGTGCTAACTGAAAACCTGCCCTCTTCCCCTCCAGATGTTCCTCAGCCAAGATCAAAACCACAGTGTTCGGGCTGCTCCCCATTCTCTCTTGGCTCCCCAAGTACAAGGTCAAAGACTACATTGTCCCGGACATTCTTGGCGGCCTCAGCGGTGGATGCATCCAGGTCCCACAAGGTCAGGGGGTCCCCTAAGCCAAGCCTCTTCCCATTCCCACTCCACCTTCTGTGACCTGCATCACCCAACTGTGCCCCAGGGCCCTGACTCTCTGTGTCCTGTGCAGGTATGGCATTCGCTCTGCTGGCCAACCTTCCTGCAGTCAACGGCCTCTACTCCTCTTTCTTCCCCCTCCTGACCTACTTCTTCCTGGGGGGTATCCACCAGATGGTGCCAGGTAAGGCCCCGCCCCTCTTAGCAGGCAGGTGACCTGGACCGCGAGGAGGGGTGGTGGGTGGCAAAGGGGATTCGGGTGCTTTGCCATCTGCATTCTCCTCCTGCTGGCGCTGCTTGGCCCCAGAGGGACTGCCACCGTGAGTGTCAGTCCCAGGTCTTCTGTGACCTTGGAGAAGCCATATAGCTTCCATGAGCTCAGTTAGCATGACCCGTTGAGTCTCCCTCCCTGGAATGTGGGGAAGACTTGGCAGAACAAGAAAGGCCACAAAGGGCTGAACAGATGGGAGAAACGGCCGTCCGACAGCCATCATCCATCAGACCACTTCAGGGACATTTGGAGTTCTCTGGTGTGAAGTGAGACAGAGGAAAAAGGCCCGGTCACAAAGCCTGTTTCCGATGCAGGCTCTGCTTGTATTTCCAAGCCTGTTTCCTCTCGTGTCCAATAAAGTAATGTTAACAGTTGGGGTGAAAGCACCTGGAAGAGTGTAGACCATGGTCAGATACGAATGGTTACTGTGATGCCGGAGAGGACCCTGGAGGCCTGGAGCGCCATCCCTGTGGGGGCTAGGGAGTGTTCCGGGCCCCCTTCTGGTCTCCATGAGTGCCGTCCAAACCTCTGACTTTTGCTGGCTGGGTGGGGCACCACAGGTACCTTTGCCGTTATCAGCATCCTGGTGGGTAACATCTGTCTGCAGCTGGCCCCTGAGTCGAAATTCCGGGTCTTCAGCAATGCCACCAATGAAAGCTATGTGGACACGGGGGCCATGGAGGCCGACAGGCTGCACGTGTCGGCAACGCTAGCCTGCCTGACGGCTGTCATCCAGGTGAGGAGCTCGCCTTCTGTCTCTGCCAGGGCCCCCCTTAGTACAGCGTCAGCTCACATCGCCCCTTCCACAGAGGCCCAGCCTCTCCATCCTCCCTCTTCCCCATTTGGAGGCCACAAATGACCTTAAAAATGCAGAGTATCTCACCTGTCCTCAGCAGATGCCTAAGACCAGCATCCACACTTAATAAAACTGTCCTGAGCTAATGACTGTCTAAAGGACTCACAGCCTCTCTCCGATATCCTTTCCAGTGCCCAGCTCTCTGCCAGCAGTTTTCCATTTCTGTAACATTCCTTATCCCCCTCCAGCCACCTCTGCTCCAAGCCACAGCACCTCCTGCATGAGATAAATTGCATTTCCGCCACATGCAAAGGACTCTGCTAGATTTTATACAGGCAAATACAGCAGGACAGAATGTAAAAGCAGGAAGGGGCCTCAGAAGTTTCATTCATTGATTCATTCAGTTCAGGGTTTTTTGGTTGTTTCACCATGCCAGGAACTGGGCTAGGCTCTGGGGATAAAAGATAAGTAAGAAAGAGGCCCAGTTCTCCAGAAGCTCACAGCCCAGCAGAAGTAGCCATATCAACAAATAAATGTGTAGGCAGTGAGATAAGCAGCAGAATCGAGCTATATATGAGTCGCTTTGGGAACATCAAAGAGAAAGTCAGGGAAGGCCTCTCCTCAAAGAGAGGAAGTGACATTTGACCTCAGTCTAAAAGGATGAGTAGAAGTTGACCAGTAACCACAGGAAAGAGGTACAGAAGGACAGTCCAGTCAGAGGGAACAGCACCCCAAAGCACTGAGGCCTAACAGCGTGAACTGACCAGGGAATGGAAAGACAAGGCATTTGGTGTGGCTGGAGGGCAGGAGGCCTTGGGAGCACGAGCCAGAGAAGAGGCCGGGCCAGTCAGTGAAGTCTGAGGTCTGCCCCCTAAGCAGCAAATTCGGTTGCTATTTGGCAGATTGGATCACTCAGACTCTGGAGAAGATGATGGGTGGAAAGTAGATTAGAATCAAAGCACAGGACCAGTTGGGAGACTATGAAGAGGCCCACGCAAGAATGATAAGGGCCTAGACCACAGTGGCGGGCAAGGAGACGGGGGGTAGACTAGAAGAATGCTTTGCCAGGATAAACAGGGCTTGGGATATTAGAAATGAAGGGTGAAGGGGGATGACTTCCAAGTACTGGGTTGGCCAGCTGGGCGGACGGGGGTGTCAATTACTGAGAGGGCAAACACTGGTGAGTACTAGCTTCATTCCACAGTGGAGGAAACTGGAGCCAATGAGGTCAAGTGTCAGAGGCCTGTGCGCCGAGGGACGAACTTTCTCTGTCAGCACAAGGCAGGACAAGGTCACAAGGGACTCGTTTTCCTAGAGCTACTACTATCTCAGGGCTGCATGAACTCCAGTCTTGGGTTTGGGCCAGGCAGGTATGAGAGCAGCTGGCCCGTCGCAGTCTGACCCCACCACCCCTCTGCTCTCAGATGGGCCTGGGCTTCATGCAGTTTGGCTTTGTGGCCATCTACCTCTCTGAGTCCTTCATCCGGGGCTTCATGACAGCCGCTGGCCTGCAGATCCTGATCTCCGTGCTCAAGTATATCTTCGGACTGACCGTCCCCTCCTACGCAGGCCCGGGGTCCATCGTCTTTGTGAGTCTATGAGTGCACCCCTGAGAAAGGGTCTTGAGCAGACACGTGAGCCGAGTTCACTGTCTTGAGAAGTTGTGAGCACCTCACTATGAGATGTTCTCAAGCAAAGGCCGTCTGACCCATTGTTCAGAATGGATTTCAAGAGGTTCCCATTTGGGGAGGGAGGGTCAAACACATGACCTTGAAGGCTGGCTGAGGTTCTCTGTGGTTGTTGTTCAGTTGCTCAGTCGTGTCTGACTCTTTGCAACCCCGTGGACTGCAGCATGCCAGGCCTCCCTGTCCATCACCAACTCCCGGAGCTTGCTCAAACTCATGTCCCCTGAGTCACTGATGTCGTCCAATCATCTCATCCTCTGTCGCCCCTTTCTCCTCCTGCCTTCAATCTTTCCCTGCATCAGGATCTTTTTCAATTGAGTCAGCGCTTCATATCAGGTAGCCGAAGTACGGTTAAGTCTCTGTGGTTAATTCCTGCAGAAAAGGAGAGGTACACTCTCCATCAGTTCCCCATTCCATTGCCTCAACCCCTCCCTCCCTGGAAAGTCTTTCCTTTTGTCTAATCTCCATCCCTCCTCCGTTAGCTTGAACTCTTCCTAGAGGAAAAGGAGGGGAATCAGCCTTCCCGTCCCAGCATGGAGACACGGGTGGGAAGCGGGACCGTGAGTAGGGTCTGGATTCTGCTTTGCCGTGCCTCTCAGATCACTGACGACACCCCTCCACTGGCTCAGATGCTGGGTGGTGGCGGTACAGGAGGAAGGGGTGGGAGCCCACGAGCGTGATGCTCTCTCCCCCAGACCTTCATTGACATTTGCAAAAACCTCGCTCACACCAACATCGCCTCGCTCATCTTCGCTCTCATCAGCGGTGTGGTCCTGGTGCTGGTAAAGGAGCTCAATGCCCGCTACATGCACAAGATCCGCTTCCCCATCCCAACAGAGATGATTGTGGTAAGGGCCTTGCCCAGGGCTGGGGTGTTGGGGCCCAGGCAAGAGGCTGTTGAAAAGGAATCTAGCTCCAGCCGGAACCAGGAGAGCCCCTCCCCCCATCCCTCCCCCACCCACTTGCCCTCTGCGAGCTGGCAGGACAGAAGGTCTGGGGTGAATCCACTCCATGCCCCTGCGTGTGGCTCCCACTCTTCCTGATCCTCAGATTGTTCCCTCTCAAGGAGTCAGGGGAGTGGGATTGGGGTCCCCAGACAAAAGGGAGGTTTGAGAGGGACCCTTACCCTGGCCCCAGTTTAGAGCTAATCCCTGTTCTCCATTCTGGGTTTTGCAGGTAGTGGTGGCAACAGCTGTCTCCGGGAGCTACAAGATGCCCAAAAAGTACCACATGCAGATCGTGGGAGAGATCCAACCTGGGTGAGTCCAGGGGGCTGGGAGGCCTGGCCCCACTCCCACTCTCCTCCCCACCTAGGTTCAGAGTCAGAAATGAGATGAACTCTATAAAGTACGTTATAAATTCTATGACACTGACCAGCTATGAATTATTACTGTCACTTATTATGGAGAAGAGCCACACGATGCTAGCTGTTTCATGAACAGTGAGTCTTAACCGCCAAGTGTGTGCATGCCAAATCGCTTTAGTCATGTCCAACTCTCTGCGACCCCATGGACTGTAGCCCACCAGGCTCCTCTGTCCATGGGATTCTCCAGGCGAGAATACTGGAGTGGGTTGACATGGCCTCCCCCAGGGGATCTTCCTAACCCAGGGGTCGAACTCGCGTCTCTTGTGTCTTCTGCATTGGCAGGCTGGTTCTTTGCCACTAGCACCACCTGGGAAGCCCCCTTAACTGCCACACTCCCCCCCAAAGTTTCATCTGATGGGTGAAGCCTCTCTGATCAGCCTTTCTCTGGTTCTTTGCCTTGCTTTAATGCACTGGCTCTTCTACCCACATGGGGAAAAAGCTATTAGGATCAACAGAATTCACCAAATATCTACTCTGTGCCAGGGACTGTGCTGGGCCCTAGGAGGAGAGGACCAGTGTTTATACGGCAGAGCTGGAGCAGACAGTGGAGAAAAGGCCTCAGAGCACTGGGGGCTGTGGCTCTGGGACCAGGGAAAGTAAGGAGTCCAAATTCTGGACATGAACGAATGAGGCCCTACCACTTACTAGCGTGGTGACCTCAGACAAGCTGTGTTCTCTACGCCTCGAATTTTTGCGGTTTCAAGGGGAGTGGTGGTAGCTGCCCTGCGGCGTGACACTGAGCATCCAGTTTGGCAGTGGTGGTTCGCGCAGAGGCCCTGGCACTGCGCGGGGCCCTGGCGCCCTGTGGGTGCTGAAGGACTCGAGGTGCCCTCCTCACACCCTTGGGCCCTGCCCCTTTCTGGCTCCTTGACAGTTTCCCCACTCCCGTGTTGCCTGTGGTTTCCCAGTGGAAGGACATGCTCGGCACGGCCTTCTCCCTGGCCATCGTGGGCTATGTCATCAACCTGGCTATGGGCCGGACCCTGGCCAACAAGCACGGCTATGATGTGGATGCTAACCAGGTAGGTCCAGCCACCCCTAGCAGGGCTGAGCAGGACGGGCCAGGGCCCACAGAGGCCTGACGAGGGATGTCAGGGGCTCTTTGGCTTACTTCTACTTGGTTGGGAGTATATGGCTTTATAGCAGCTGGGTCATCCTCAAGTTCAAGATCCAGCTAGCTTGAACGACTATGTTTGGTCTGTACCGTGTGCCCCACCCCCAGCTTCCAATCCTGCCCTGTGCCCATAGGAGATGATCGCCCTGGGCTGCAGCAACTTCTTCGGCTCCTTCTTCAAGATCCATGTCATTTGCTGTGCTCTCTCTGTCACTCTGGCCGTGGACGGAGCTGGAGGAAAATCCCAGGTGAGCACTGGGTCAGGGCAGTGGGAAAGGGATTGGGCGTGGCAGCACGGCTGCCCTAGAGAAGCCATGTCAGCTGGTCTCCAGCCTCCCTCTCCCCTCCTCGGTCTCCACTCCGCCAAAGGCATTTAGTGGGGAAAAAAATCAGGAGCAAGAATTTCACACCTACGCCCTGTTTCCATCTCTTTCTCTGGATAGGTGTCAAGCCTGTGTGTGTCCCTGGTGGTGATGATCACCATGCTGGTCTTGGGGTCCTACCTCTACGCTCTCCCCAAGGTAAGAGCACAGCATGAGACTCCAGGAAGAGCAGGCCTTAGGAGCTGTGTGATGCCTCACAGGCTGCAAAGTACCGTCACTGTTACCCTCTGTCCTAGCCACAACCTGCGAAGTAGTTACCGTAGGTTTTACTCTCGCCATTTTACAGGTGAGGGAAACTGAGGCTGAGAAGCAGTGACAAGGCTCAGAAGCGCAGGGTTGGTCTCAGACTCCGGCCTTCTGACCTCAGGGTCCACACCCGAGTTAGTGTTTACAGCGTCTGTGGGCCCCTGGCTCAGAGGGCCCCAGACACAGGCTGTCTGGGGATGAAGGAAGAGGGGGGGACGGCAAAATTCAAGCCCAAGGGCCCTCTGGCTCCAACACCTGCACTTTCCAACCCTAAGGTTGAGTGCAAAGATCTGGGGGCTCTGCCAGCTCTAGAACTGCAGCTCTGTCCTGCCAGGCTCCAGTGCCAGGTGTCTGTAGGAAGGGCAGGGAGAAGGGGTCACACCGCAGGTGACGGGGAACAGTGTTCTGCTTCCCCAGTCTGTGCTAGGAGCCCTGATTGCTGTCAACCTCAAGAATTCGCTCAAGCAACTCGCCGACCCCTACTACCTGTGGAAGAAGAGCAAGCTGGACTGTGTGAGTAGCAGGCGGCCCCGGGTGCCTGTCGTGCCTGGTACCCCAGGCACGGCAGCCCCCCAGGCCTGGCACTTCTGTCAGAGGCTCCCTGATTAGCATGCACTCAGTCGCTAAGCTGTATCAGACTCTTTGTGACGCTATGGACGGTAGCTTAACAGGCTCCTCTGTCCATGGGATTCTCCAGGCAAGGATACCAGAGTGGGTCACCATTTCCTCCTCCAGGGGATCTTACTGACTCAGGGACTGAACCAGCATCTCCTGTGTCTCCTGCATTGGCAGGCAGATTCTTTACCGCTGGGCCACCTGGGAAGCCCTAATTAGCATAACCGAGTGTTAGCAGCTCAGCTTTTGGAGTGAGACAGCTCATGTTCAAATCCTAACTCAACTGTTCACTGGCTCTGTGACCAATGGCAAGTCCCTTAACCTCTCTGAGTCTCGGCTTCCTATCTGTGGTCACAGGTATTTTATACTCTCCAACCCCCCACCCTCACCCCCAGGGATGCTTATGAAACGAGATAAAGCAAGTAAGGAACACATTGTCTGAATTGTATCTTGTGTTCAATAAAACTTAGCTATTATTATTTTTATAGTTCCAAAAAGCAAAATGAAGTCATTTTAAAACACAAAAAACCTAGACATAAAGCCAGTGGACCAGGATCTTGGGCAGGTTAAGACTTCTGTGGAATTCTGTCTCCCCATCTGTGCACAATGGGGGTGATATTCATGGCTGCACCATACACTGGTTCTGAGGATTAAACGAGATCAGAATTGGAAAGCAGCATGTAACCATGAACACTTAGCAAACACGACTTATTGCTTTGATAGTCACCTTCCCAACACATCTCCCACTGGGCAGTAGAAATGAGGCTACGGTGTACCGACCACACTGCTTACCCCACTCGAGCCCAGCATGAGCTGTGAGAGAGGATTTCCTAGCCTCCTTTCAAGATGAGGACACCAAGCCTCAGAGAGGTTAAGTGACTCATCAAAGGCCGCAGAACTGGTTAGTGGCAGAGGCAGGACTGGAGCCCCAAGTCTTAGCCTCCAAACCTCTGAGCTGTACTGTCTTCTGGGGGAGGAGGCACACTTACACGGTAAGGAAGGAAATCCTTAAAGTCTGAGAAGTGAGTGGTCCATCTGGGGTCCCCCTCGAGTGAAGGACGAGGATGGGGAGAAAAATGAGGCCCCAGTATCCACCCCAAAGTTCTGCTTTGCCGCATCCCAACCATCACCCCACAACAGCAATAGTCCTGGTATTCACATCGTGCTTTGGGTTCGCATCTTACCCTCCCTCCCTCCGCCCTGCACCTTCCGTCTCTCCATCCCCCACCCTCCCGGCTTGCACACACAACCCAGCCCCAGGCCATCAGGTCAGGAAGCTGAGCGCCGGTGGAGTGCCCACTTTCTTTTTTTTTTTTTTATTGGAGTGCCCACTTTCTATCAGATGGAGGAGTGGAACTCACGTTATTGCACCCACCACTAGGCTTGGCAGGACCCTATCTTCATCAATGCTTCAGTCCTTTCATGAAGCTGGTATTATTATTCACATAGCTGTGTGCGCATGCTAACTCACTTCAGTCGTGTCTGACTCTTTGCAACACCATGGACTGCAGCCCACCAGGCTCCTCTGTCCATGGGATTCTCCAGGCAAGAATCCTGGGCTGCCATGACCTTCTCCAGGATTCACATAGCTAGTAAGTGAATATTCACAAGTAGGACAATGAGACTTGGAGTCCAGGCGTATCTGTCCCAAGACTCACAGTCTTTGTGCCACGCCAGCTCCCAGTGGGCGCGGGGGTTGACTACTAACGGCCAGACAAGACCAGAGAGATACCCTCAGTCCACTGGAAATGGGCGGGTGTCACCGAAGCTCGCCTACGTGAAATGCTTAAAAACTGCCCTGAAGAGGGAAGGGTGGTCTGAGGTTGGGCTAGCAGAGAAGGGCCTTGGCTGATCCCAGAAGACTTCCCCAGCAGGGAAGTACCCCTGGGCCCACTCTGACGTCTCTCTCCTCACAGTGCGTCTGGCTGGTGAGCTTCCTCTCTGCCTTCTTCCTGAGCCTGCCCTACGGTGTGGCGGTCGGGGTCACCTTCTCCGCCCTGGTTGTGGTCTTCCAGACCCAGTTGTAAGTAATGGCCCCTCCCTCAGGTCATGGCTGTCAGGCCCCCCAGACTGCCATGGCGCGGGGGGCGGGGGGGGGGTGGCGCAGCTCCTGGGCTCCGCTGCCCACGGGGTCTGGCTCTGGAGGGGCTGCCAGGCCCAAGAAGAGCCCGGCCCAGCTGGGACTGCTGGCACAGGCCGGGCTGTCTGACTCCCATGTCCTGAAAACCCAGGGGAACCCATCATGGTTGTAGAGGGCTGGGGGCCCAGAGGAAGTGGGGTTAGGCAGGCGGGTGAGACTCGGTGTCTTTCCAAAAGTGTGCCAGACCCCAGATCAGATGGGATTCCACCCCAAGGGAGCCGTGGGCCAGAGGACAGCTAAGTCTCTCCCATAAAACATTGAGTGAAGCAGACAGGGAGTCCTGTCCAGGGCAGGAAGGATCCTGAATGTCTTCTCCTCTTGAGCGCTCCGAACCAGGAAGCGGTGACTTGGGGCCACTCAGGCTTGGGTTCTCCATCTTCCTGCCCACTGAGCCCCCGCCTGGGAGCTATGTCGGGGAGCTGCCTGCCATCTCTCTAATTATAGCCCAGCCACAGGCCACCAGACATGTGTCTCCAGAGCAGAAAGACACACAGAAAAAGCCCAGGATCAGGACGGGACCCTCTCCTCCCCTACCTCTGCCCAGGCCCCAGCCCAAGCATTCCTCCAGGCCTGTCTGCTAATAACATTCTCTTGTGTTTGTCTTTTCCTTCTTCATCCAGTCGTAATGGCTATGCTTTGGCCCAAGTCATGGACACTGACATTTACGTGAATCCCAAGACCTACAACAGGGTGGGTAATCCAAGTTCATGACCGCCCTCTTTTGCCCTACATCACCCCACATAAAAGGGTTTTGTGAAAAACCGATAAAAGATATTGCTGCTGACTGAGCTGACTCTCCCTGCCACAGGTCCAAGAAATCCAAGGTATAAAGATCGTCACTTACTGCTCTCCTCTCTACTTCGCCAACTCAGAGATCTTCAGGCAAAAAGTCATTGCCAAGGTAAGGCTCAGTCCCCTGGTGACCGGAGGGAGTGGACAGAGTATGCCTGGCGGACACAAGAAAGGGAGCTGGGAGCCAAGATCCGGCCACCTCCAGAGAGGGCAGAGGTGAAGACTGCTCTCGGCCCTCTTCCTCCAGACAGGTGTGGACCCCCAGAAAGTGTTGCTGGCCAAGCAAAAGCACCTCAAGAAGCAGGAGAAGGGGAGAACAAGGCCCACGCAACAGAGGAAGTCTCTGTTCATGAAAACCAAGGTGAACTGAGGCTAGAAACAGCCCATGCTCTCTCCCTTGCCCTCTCTGACCTTGCCACCTGGTGCCCCACCTCCCAGCACCCTCGGAGGCAAGGACAGCGAGGCTCTGTGGCCACTGCCTGGTGGACGTTGTCTGGTGGGCCTCTTCTCCTTGGATGAGGAGCCGTCAGCTCCCGGGGTAACCACTTAACTCCCATGGCCCCCTCCTCATTTTCTGGCTAAGATGGGATACGTCCATGGACTTATGAGCAACCCCAGATCGAGAGTTGCAGTGAATTTCCTGGGGTCCCCAGCCAACCTAGAACTAGCAAGGTGGGTGTGGATGTGGGAATTCTGCAGAGAAAAAGGTAAACACGGGTAAATGCAAAAAGGGTCTCAGTAGTTTCCAGAAGGGCTTCCTCCCAGAGCAGAGTGCGCTGAAGCTTCAGTGCCCCTCTTAGAAGGGTCCTCTAACTTTGCCTGCATTACGGAGACCAAACGTGCAGATCTGCTCAAGGAGGAGGCTTTGGGAGGCGCCAGTCCTCAGGGATTACAGGGGCTTGGATTCCCCACCACAAAGTCCGGTTATTCACCTCCACCTGCGTGCGCCTTGCCCCACCTTCAGCCACAGCGAAGTCTGATTGAGCCTGATGACCCTGACTGCGCCCTCCCACCCCCCTCCAGACTGTCTCCCTGCAGGAGCTCCAGCAGGACTTTGAGAACGGCTCCCCGACTGACCCCAACAACAACCAGACGCCTGCTAACGGCGCCAGCGTGTCCTACATCACCTTCAGCCCTGACCGCTTCACAGCTGCCCACTGCGAGCCCCCAGCCTCTGCTAAGCCCAGTGACACGCTGGCCAGTGTCCCACCCTTTGTCACCTTCCACACCCTCATCCTCGACATGAGTGGGGTCAGCTTTGTGGACCTGATGGGCATCAAAGCCCTGGCCAAGGTGAGCGAGCCCCTAGGTGGAGGGAGCCCCAGCGCAACCCCACCCTGACTCCCTTACCCCTACCCTCCCACACTCCCTTTCCCGGGAGCCTTCATTTCAAACGACTGAGTGAGGAAGCTCACCAGGGAGCCTACCATCTCCTAGAATCCCTTTTCCCGGATGCCACCAGGACAGGATGCTGCCCGCAGAGCAGGCCCAGACAGCACAGAACAGTGCGTGTCCGGGCCCCGCTGGCCCACCCCGTCCTAGCTCCCTCTCTAGCAGATGTGGGAACCCCGCCCAGGGTCCTCTGAGTAGAGCTTGTTTGGGCCCAGGTTCATGATCTACTGCTCCTTCCCACACTCTCCCAGACACTCTAGCAGCAGCTGGGTCTGGCCAACGGAGGGAAGCAGAAGAAATAATATCAGCGGCCCTCACCTTCAGGCCAAACAGACGGCTCACAGGGCCGCTTGAATAAATGCATCCGTCTGATAGCTTTTCAGCAGCCGCTTCTGATGGCAGAGTCATCTCAGACTGGCCCAGAGAGAGGCAGCACGGTGGAACCGAGGCAGAGAGAGAACACACAGGCTGATGGCCTCGTCAACCGGCACACTGCCGGCTCCGTCCCCAGACAAGGGCTCGGCCTGCTCCCGCAGCCCGGGTCTACCAGGATCCAGGTGGCTG
This sequence comes from Redunca redunca, assembly GCA_006410935.1. NCBI lineage: Eukaryota > Metazoa > Chordata > Mammalia > Artiodactyla > Bovidae > Redunca > Redunca redunca. The sequence continues at coordinate 310,678 of SJYQ01095325.1, forward strand.
AGGCGTTAGCCATTCCAGGCCATGGTCCTCCCCCGCGGCTTCTGCCTAAGCCTCAAAGGCAGGCACGAGGTGGGGTCTGGGATTCTAAGCTATCGAAAGAGAAGTTCTGGCCCCATAAGAAGGGGCCACGGGGACACCAAGTGGCTGCCTTGTTGGCAAAGCCCCATGTCTGCCCCACTTTCCAGAGGAGCGGTCAGCCAACACTCCAGGGAGGAGTGGTGTGCTTTGCTGCTATTTTTATCTGGGGCTGCCAGGGCTCTCCTGGTTGCTTATTTGTTTGGCTTCCCTCTCAAGTGCGTTTTGTGAATCACTTTGGAGGCCCACTCAGAACATTCCTTTCCTTCTGTCTCCCTACCCAACTCGCTCCCGGCTCCTCCAGCTGAGCTCCACCTATGAGAAGATCGGGGTGAAGGTCTTCTTGGCGAACATTCACGGTAAGAGAAGAAGGATGTTGCGGGGACTGGAAGGCTGACGAGGGGCTAGGGTGGGACTAGGTGGGTGGGAGGCCGAATAGTGAGGGGGTAGAAACTAGAACAGCACCTGTTCCCCTAAACTACTGCCTGCTCACAAGAACTCAGGCGCCAGTCAGAAGAGACTGCGGCTGGGTTACGTAACAGCCTATATACTGCGCTATGCTGAGTCGCTTCAGTCATGCCTGACTCTGTGTGACCCAGTGGACTGTAGTCTGCCAGGCTCCTCTGACCATGGGATTCTCCATGGGATTCTCTCTAGGCAAGAATACTGGAGCGGGTTACCACGGCCTCCTCCAAGGTATCTTCCCAACCCAGGGATCAAAACCACGTCTGCTGCACTGGCAAGCAGGTTCTTTACCACTAGGGGTCCCAATAAGAGTTGGAGGAGGGGATTGTGAAGTTAAGGAGAGGCAACTAGGATTCTGATTTGCCTACCACTAACTTGCCAGGTTTGGAGAAGGCAATGGCACCCCACTCCAGTACTCTTGCCTGGCAAATCCCATGGATGGAGGAGCCTGGTGGGCTGCAGTCCATGGGGTCGCTAGGAGTCGGACACGACTGAGCGACTTCACTTTCACTTTTCACTTTCATGCATTGGAGAAGGAAATGGCAACCCACTCCCGTATTCTTGCCTGGAGAATCCCAGGGATGGGGGAGCCTGGTGGGCTGCCGTCTCTGGGGTCGCACAGAGTCGGACACGACTGAAGCGACTTAGCAGCAGCAGCAGCAGCAATTTGCCACGTTTAGCTCAGTTGTTGAAGAATCTGCCTGCAATGCAGGAGACCCCCCTTCGATTCCTGGGTCAGGCAGATCTCCTAGAGATGGATAGCCTACCCACTCCAGTATTCTTGGGCTTCCCTTGTGGCTCAGCTGGTAAAGAATCTGCCTGCAATGCGGGAGGACTGGGTTCGATCCCTGGGTTGGGAAGATCCTCTGGAGAAGGGAAAGACCACCCACTCCAGTATTCTAGCCTGGAGAATTGTAAACAGTCAGACACGACTGAGCGATTTTCCCTTTCAATTTGCGATGTCACTTCATCTGCCTGGGGATCGATTGCCACCTACATAACGTGAAGAGGTTGACTAGATGAACCGGGGAATCTTCTCCAAACCCAAAAGTCCATAAACAGGCAGAAAGCACAGATATGCCATAACTCCCCAGACGCACAGGAGAGAGGGAAAGGCACACCCCACTGCCTCGGAGGGTCAGCGCCTTCCAGTAGGACCAGTCAGCCTGGGCGCCGGCCTGAGCGTGGCACAGACTCTGTGCAAGCTCCGCCCGGGGAAAGTCTGCACTGGCTCTGCTCCGTGCGTGCATGCGTGTGCACCTGCTCTGTGTGTGCTCCAGAGCTGGACCCAGAGGCTCCCTGCCCACCCTCACTGGACACGCCTCAGGAAATCATCCCCAGGGCTGGGGCGGAGTAAGGGCTCTGCTACATACCGGACTCTGCAGGAAAGGTCTGGGTGAACAGGAGGAAGAATGGACCCTCAAGGGACAGAACTGGCCCATGATTTTGGCTTTCCCTCACCACCTAGTACTGACATCCTGAATCAAGCTATTTCCTTCTGCCCGGGGTTAAAGGTTCAGCATCCTCAAGCTCACGTTGCCCTCTGCTGTCCAGAACTGATACTGCAAGGCCAAGGCCCAGACCGTGTGACGCAGCAAGGGCATGACCCCCAGGCCGCTCTCTCTCCATCTCCCCCACCCCCAGCTCCAGGCCACAGTGGAGTCAACTTTTGAAGGTGACCTTTCCCTCCTTGCAGCCCAGGTGTACAATGACATCAGCCATGGAGGCCTCTTTGAAGACGGGTGTCTAGAGCGCAGTCACATCTTTCCCAGCATACATGATGCAGTCCTCTTTGCCCAGGCACAGGCCAGGGAAGTGGCCCCAGGACACGACTTCCAAGGGGTAAGTTCTCTGCGCCTGGGGAATCCTAGGCCCCAGGGCATTGAAATAACAGACAATCAATTAACTTTCCTTAATCTCTGTTTTCTTATGTGTGGAATGGGTGCCTTAAGGTGCCTTATCTCTCTCATAGGATCTTTCTTTTGTTTTGGTTTTAGGATTAACTGATAATTATATCTTTTGTGTCACTTGAAAGAGCTTTGTATATTACAAATTCTTTGTTAGTATCAGTTTTGAGATCAGACAAACACCCAAAGCACAGTAGGTTATGCCGGGTATCCTGACATGGCTCAACCATCCTGTTCCTTCCCTCTTTCTACAAGACGTTTTGGAGAAGGGAGGGGAGTAAGCCTGCCTGTTTTAATTTAACAAGCTTAGAGATTTCAGGCTGGTGATGGATGAAGAGTGTGGATCAGAGTTTTGTCTCATTTTCTTGACATTTAATTTACTAGCTCAGTCAGTGGTATGCCAATGAGCTACAAATAACAGTGTCTACAAATAACACTCCAGAAAGCTGGGGAGGCAGAAAAAGCTCATCCCGTCAGGGTCCCTGCCCAGGCCTCCCCAGACAGCTCCATCTTCCAAGCTGCCCTGCCGGCTCATCTTCGGCCCTCGGCCTGCCAAGCCTCTGTGCCCTAGTCCATGATGCAAACCCCTTCTACCCTCTGGGGATCAAAAGAAAGGCTTTTCTGGCCCTAGAGCAACCATTTGCTCTTTGCTTTTTGAGACTGATGAAGCTGAAGCCATCTGTTCTGGGTGCAGAAAGCCTGTGCAGGGAAACACTGGGCCAGGCACCCGCCTACCACACACAGAGGCAAACTGTGAGAGCAAGGCCTTCCTGGCCTCATGCCCTTTGCCAGCAGAGCAAAGAGAGGGAGATTCTGGGGAAACCCTCATCATCATAACTGCACAAATAATGCCCAGTTTTTACAGTTTAAATTTTTAAAGATGTATATTATACCAATTGTATATTTACATATTACAGGATATATTCATATCTGTAAATTATACACACATACACTGTTTTCAACAGCGTGGTAAGGCAGAGAGTCAGCAAAGTGAGTGTGATCATCCTACTTTTACAGAGAAGGGAGATGGATTCCCCAGGTCGGGCAGCTGGGTAAGCTAGGTAAACCTTTCCTGCTTCTGAAGTGCCTGCCAAGGGAGCCAAATCTGATGCACACCTGTCTAACAGGGAAGAGGCAAACTGTGGCTGTGCTGTATTTTGAGAGGCAAACGAGGGAGGGGAGGGAAAGGACAACAGGCCGAGTTACGCATCAGAACACACGATGCCCTCCCCCACCCCGCCATTTGTGCCAGACCATCATTCAGTCGCCGCAGCTCACTCCTCACTGGTTTCCCCCACCCAGGCACCCGTGGACCCTGAGCTTTCTCTGTACGAGCCGGAGGAGGACAGCCCCAGCTACTGGGATTTAGAGCAGGTAAGCTGACTAGCGGGGGTCAGAAGGGGAAGGAAGGAGACCCTCTCCCACCAGAAGCCAGAGCAGTCACCTTGAAGGCAATAATGTTTCTTTCTCGCCTTTCTTTTAATAGCAGATCTTAATTCTTCTCACTCCCTGAAAGGCATCATGGGGGACGGGAGAGTCACTGGATCAAGTCCTAGAGAAACAACATCTATTCTTAACTCTCCCATGCACTGGCCACATGATCTTGGGCAAGCCACATGACACCACCAGGCCCCCAGTGTTTATCATTGTAAAATAAGGGAAATATGAGGAATACCTGTCCCATCTACCTAAGAAAATCAGTAAGGGACGCTTTTGTCCTTTTGTTAATTCAACCGGTATTGATGGTGTGCCTACTACCTGCCTGACACTGCCCCAGGGTGGGCACACATCCAATCAGATGAATTCCAGGGGTACAAATACTACTGCAGGTGGGCAGCCCTTCCGAGCCATGCAGATGTGGCGTGTACTTCATATAGAACTCTATGGTCCCGACATGAAAAGTAGCCCCACCCCAATGCCCCGAATCAAAGAAACCAAAGCTTTAGAGAAATCCAGCTCTGGGTCTATTAGAAAGAACAGCTCACTCTGTGCCTCTTCCCTTTCTTTTTGGGCGTGAGTTCTGATGGTCCTCTGAGCCCATCGCTGGCAGTGCTGGTGGCCGGCAGCAGGCATCAAAGACTTGGCACACTGATTTCTGGGCCCCCACAGAATCTCCAGCACATTCCAAACACCTGGCTAGGACAAAATAGCTTGTCGGAACAAGAAACAACGTTAGAGCTTGTCTGATCTCAATCCTCACCTGACCTAAGGAAAAAAGGAGGGAGGCACCTGTGACGGTCACACAGCGCAGCAGGGGTGATTCAAAACTAGATTTCAAGCTGCTTCTCCCGTCACCTCTTTACCAGTTCCCCTCTTGGGCTGACCCTGCCCCTCCACTGTTCACACACACATGCACACACTCACCCTCACTTGCTCATAACGCCTCTTACTGGCCAGCGTGTCGTAGGGTCACCTGGCAGTTGCGACTACTCAGATCTAATCTCTCTCCCCCACCCCGCTTCCTGTGGCCGCTGCAGGAGATGTTCGGAAGCATGTTTCACGCAGAGACCCTGACTGCCCTGTGAGGGCCCAGGCCGCCTCCAGAGCACCTCGGACGCCCGTGAAGGATGAGCCTGGGACCACAGGGAGTGGAGGGTCGAGGAGAACACCTCCACCGGAACCCCAGTGCCTCTCCGTCCTCCTCGTCTCTCACTCTTGCGTCCCCCCAGGCACCTCTAGAGCTAGCCGATCTCAGCAGCAGGAAGAGACACCTCTATGCCCTCCTCCTGACCCGTGGGGCCCCAACCCACAAAGAGCACACCTCNAAGAAATCCCAGGGCTGATCTCCTTTAGAATGGACTGTTTGGATCTCCTTGCAGTCCAAGGGACTCTCAAGAGTCTTCTCCAACACCACAGTTCAAAAGCATCAATTCTTCGGTGCTCAGCCTTCTTCAGATATAAGATATTATAAAAAACACAGAGGTAAATTTTCATGACCCAGGATTTGGCAAAATATTCTTAGATATGACACCAAATGCACAATAAAAGAACAATAAAAGAAAAAGATAAGTACATTGAATTCATCACAATTTAAAACTTCTGTGCTTCAAAAGACACCATCAAGAAAGTAAAAAGACAACCCACAGAACGGGATAAAATATTTGCAAATCATACATCTGATAGCAGCGACTTGTATCTAGAACATTAAAAAACACTTACAACTCAAAATATTCTAATAGACATTTCTCCAGGGAAGATTTACAAATGGCCAATAAGCACATGTCCACATCATCAACATCATTGGTCACCTGGGAAATGCAAATCAAACCCACAGTGAATTATCCACATATATACATTCTTAATTTTCTTTTCCATTATGGTTTATCACAGGATATTGACTATAATTCCCTGTGCTATACAGGGATCTTGTTGTTTACACATGTATAACTGAGTCACTTCACTGTACAGAAGAGATTGGCACAACATTGTAAATCAACTAATCTTTAATATACACAAAGGTTTATACTAACATTATTCATAACAGTCAGACAGTGAAAATCCAAATGTCCACCAATATATGAAAAGATGAATAAATGAAATGTGGTATACTCATATAACGTAATATTATTTGGACAGAGAAAGGAATGAAGTACTAATACAGGCTATAATGCAGGTGAACCTTGAAAAACATGTTGAATGAAAGAAATCAGCCACAAAAGATCACATATGATATTGTTCCATTTACATGAAATGTCCAGAGTAGGCAGGTATATAGAGACAGAGAGTAGATCAGTGATTGCTTGGGTCTAGGAAGGAAGGCGAACAGCATTAGGGGATGACGGTTAAAAGGTACAAGGTTTCTTTAGGGGGTGATGAAAATGTTCTAAAATTGACTGTGGTAATGGTTGCACAACTCTGTAAACATATCGAACTGTACACTTAAAAAAAAAAGAAATTTGACATCTATACACCTTGTAATGAAACTTAAGAACACTAAAAACAAAGAGAAGTCCTTAAAAGGAGCCAGAGAGAAAACAGTTCACTACAAAACATCAATAATTACATTATCAGCCAACTTCTCAACAGAAAAAAACGGAAGCCAGAAAACAGTAAATTAATGTCTTCAAAGTGCCAAAACAACCATCAACTTAAAATTGTATACTCAAGAAAATTATCTTGCAAGAATGAGTATAAAATAAAGATATTTTCAAATAGACAATAATTGAGAGAGTTAGCTGTCACGACTTTTAATAAAGTAGCTTCAAAAGGATGAAGATTGGGAAGAATAAAAATTATTCCAGAAGTAAGGTTTGAGATTCAAGAAGAACGATTAAACAGGGAAACTGGTAAACACATTGGTAAATATAAAGAAATGTCTATATAATAATAATAACAATAACTATGTTATTTTTAAAATAAATTTAAAAATTAAAATAATGAACTACAAGAGTATATAAAGAGAAGGCAACCAGAGTTAAAGTGTTCAAATGACTTATTTTTCAGAGGAAAAGAGTTACAGTATTAAATTCAAATTTATTAAGTATGAATATAAAATTTCAATAGTAAATCATAAGATAGCAAAGAATACAATTTCCAAACCAGTGAGGCAGAGGAGAATAGGATAATAAAACAACCCATGTGATGAAAATTTAATAAGCTGTTTAAAAAGCTAGTACATGGGGGGAAAGAAGCATAGAAAATGTAGTGCTAATAAAAAGAAGATAGAAATAAGCCCAAATACACAAATCAAAAAAAATATAACTAATCTCACTAGTAAAAGAAATTGTCTGATTAGATTAAAATTAAATTCAGAGACCCTGTAAAACATAGGGACACAAAAATGGAAGAAAACATTTACAAGACAAATATTAACCAAAAGAATGAGCTACATTAACTGCAAAAAATTGGCTTTAAGACAAGGAGGCCATGAAGCATAAAGAAGACTACTATGTCATGATAAAATTTTCAACAGTTCTAAATTTGAATGTACCCAATAAAAGTCTTAAAATAAATAGAGCAAAATTGATATTTTAAAAACTGGAAAAAATGGCAAATCCAGCAACATAATGGAAGATTTCATATACTGTTGGTAACTCATATAGATTTTTTAAAAGTTAGGTATGAAAGAGTTAAGCAATAAAATAATCTTGACTTAGTGAACATACATAGAATTCTGCACACAACTAAAATGTATACTTCTTAAAGTGAAAGTGAAGTCACTCAGTTGTGTCTGACTCTTTGCGACCCCATGGACTGTAGCCTATCAGGCTCCTCTGTCCATGGGATTTTCCAGGCAAGAGTGCTGGAGTGGATTGCCATTTCCTTCTCCAGGGAATCTTCCCAACCCAGGAATCGAACCCAGGTCTCCCGCATTGCAGGCAGACGCTTTACCGTCTGAGCCACCAATCTTTTTAAGTACATATGAAATATTTACAAAAATTGTTCATATACTAGGCCCTACAGCAATTCTCAACAAATTTCAAGTATAGGTATCATTCCACATTTTGTGACCCTGCACTGTAGTTAAAAATCAGTTACAAAAAGGGAATAAAAAGGTATGCGTGTTTAAAAATTTTTTTAACACTTCTGAAAAACTCATAGTCAAAGAGGAAATTATACGGAAACTTTAAAACACTTAGACCTAAACAATAATGAAAATGCTACATATCAAAACCCATGGCACACAGGGAAGAGTGCATCAAAGCAAATTTAGAGCTCTAAATGCTTTTATCAAAAAAGAAAAAAGACAAAAATTAATGAACCAAATATTCAACTATGGCAGTTGGAAAACAAACAAATGTAAAGAAAACAAAAGAAAGGAGACAGTAAGAACTGCTAACATCCATTCAACGATTACTATATGCCATGTGCTCTTCCAAGTCCCTCACGTACAGAAACTAACTTAATCTTCCCAACAACTCTAAGAGGTACATACTGTTAGTATCTCCATTTTACAGATGAGGAAACTGAGGCTCAGAAAAGTTAAGTGAATTTCTCAAGATCATTCAGCACAACTCAATGAATGTGGAAGGCCTAGGAATTTAGCTCAGACAATCTGGCTCCAGAGTTTTAACTCTTAGCTAATATAAAGTTGAAAACTTAAATGAAATTAATAAATTGCTGCTGCTGCTGCTACTGTCGGCTGCTAAGTCACTTCAGTTGTGTCCGACTCTGTGCGACCCCACAGACGGCAGCCCACCAGGCTCCCCCGTCCCTGGATTCTCCAGGCAAGAACACTGGAGTGGGTTGCCATTTCCTTCTCCAATGCATGAAAGTGAAGTCGTTCAGTCGTGTCCGACTCCCAGCGACCCCATGGACTACAGCCCACCAGGCTCCTCCGTCCATGGGATTTTCCAGGCAAGAGTACTGGAGTGGGGTGCCATTACCTTCTCCAGAATAAATTGCTAGTAAATATAATGTACCAAAAGTGGAATCAAGAAAACAGTAGAAACCTGAAAAGTTCTGTAACTATTAAGTGAAATCATCAGTTTAAAATCTTCCCACAGAGAAAACATCAGGTCCAAATTATTCTATTTTTTAGAATTATGAGAAAAATATCTTAGATATTTGATCCTACTTTATATACACTCTTCCAGAAAGTGCAAAAAACAAACAAAACAACTGGAAGAAAAGTCAAGCTCAGATTTCCCTTTCTTTCCTCTTCCCTCCCCTTCTTCTTCTCCTCCTTCTTCTCTCTCCACCACCTCCCCCCACAACCAACTCTCTCTCTCTCTCTACCTCCTTCCTTCCCCATAAAAGCAGATCCTCATGGTCCTGCATGCCTGCTAGAGCTGCCAGCCATCACATGTGAAGCTGGAGAAAGTGATTTAAGCAGAGAGTATCTATTTATCCTTCATTCTCCAAATTTAGTCACACGGCAAACCTAGCTACAAGGTTGGGTCTGGGAAATTTGGATTTTTATCTGGGTGTCAACGTGTTGAGCTCTTCGGGATTCTTATTACTTAGAAAGAAGGAGAAACGAATATAGGGGCAGCTAGAAATCACTACAATATCCTCTAACTAGATTTCTACTATACACTTGATACCAAATCCAAAAAAGAAAAATTACAGACCAATTACACTTAAAAAGAGAATTACAAAAACCCTAAAAGACCCAGCAATGGGTTTATCCAAGTTGAGTTTATCCTAGGAATGTCAGGGTGGTTTACATTTTTTCAACATATTAATATAATTCATTACATTAACAGGCTAAAGGAGAAACATGCTCCACTAGATGTTGAGACATATTTTAAAGTTATAGTAATTAAGACAGTCATATTAGCATAGGAATAAACAAAGCCAATGGAACAATATAGAAAGCCCAGTAATGGGCTCATTCAACTGAAAACTTAGTAAATAGGAAAGCTGCCCTTGCAGATCACTGAGGAAAGGATAGACTGTTAAATGAATGGTCCTGGGAAAACTGCTCAATAGTTGGAGAAAAATAAAATTGGACCTGACCTCACACCATTTATAGAAAAGCAATTCCAGATGGATTAAGATCTTTGATGTAAAAGGCAAAAGTTTAAAAAGATAGCATATCAAAATATATTTATAACCTTAAATAGGAAATGACATTAAACAAGAAAACAAAAGATTGATAAACTCACCTACATTAAAATTAGACTTCAGTTCATTGAAAGAACATAAGTGAAAATACAAATGGACATAAATATCTCCAACATAAATATAACCAACAGAATATTACTATCCACAATATTTAGATACTCTGAAGAGTCAACAAGAAAGAAAACAACTCAAAACAAAAATGTGCAAAAGAAGTAAACAGCCATTTTGTTGGGAAAACACAAATAGCAAATAAACATATGAACAGATACTTAAACTCCTTAATAAACTGGGAAGTACAAATTAACACCACAATGAGATATCATTTTCCAGCCACAAAATAAGCCAAATTATTCATCTGAAGTGTCTAGTGCTGGCGAGAAAGTGAAGCAACAGGAACTTACATGCTATGTGCAGCCCAATGATGGGAATAAACTGATTCAGTAGCCTTGGAAAATGATTCAGAATTTCAAGTCTTATACAGTACAACCCAGCATTTCCACTCTGGGATATACACCAGGCAATCTCTTTCACCTGTAGCCCAAGAGACAAGTACAATAGATATTCATATACTCACAGAATGCAATATCATGCATAGTGGAATGTGAATAGACCACAGCTAGATATAACAGTATAAATAAATACCACAAACAAAATTTTGAGTGAAAAAATTTTCACAGGACTATGGATTGCATGCTATCATTTTTATGAAAGCAAACAAAACCAAACTCTCCTCTCACACATATACATATATGTCAGGGCTCATACACACATATATGGTAGAACTATTTAAAGCACACACATAGAAACACACACAATTTCAGATAGTGGTTACTTTGGCAGGAATTGAGGGATAGAGACAACGAGTCACATACATATCGTCAGTGTTATTGATCATTGGGGGGAGGTCACAGTTGTTTGCATTATTACTTGCTTTACATAGTCATTGCATATACTCATTAACTTTTAAATATTATATGATAAGGGAATTTAAAGAATTTTTAAGGACAGGGTAATACTCATGATAATGCCAAAAGAAAGATGCAGAATATAGAACTCTGTGTGTAGTATGCATCTGTTTCATTTTAAAACAGATACATACTTCATGTGTGAATATTTGTGAGCACAGGAAAAAATTGGGCAACATCAAAATATTATGAGTGAATATCTTTGGATATTGGGATGGCACCTGATTTTTTTTTTTTCTTTCTCTTTCCTGTGTTTTCCAAGTAGTTCACAGGAGCATAAATGTATATTAAGTTGACAATTAAAATTTTTAAGTTTCGGGGGAGTTCCCTGATGGCCTGGTGGTTAGGATTCTGGGCTTTCACTGCCATGGCCCAGGGTTCAATCCTCGGCTGGGGACCTGAGATCCCACAAGCCCAGCAGCTTGACCAAAACACAAAAATAATTAAGTTTGGTAAGAATTAAACTACTTTTAATAAAAATTCTGTCGATGTCCACTTTTTAAAAATCATTTCAACTCTATTTTTTTTCACATTCAGAAATCTCATCGAATTTGTGGTGCAAAAAATGGACACCTCCATTAGGACCTTGTACTTCCACAGAGTAGCTTTGCTAGAGGGATGACAGGGGAGGTGATAACGGCCCCATGGTGAAAGGACAGATGCTCACATGGCGTGACGGGGGAGCCGCTGGGACTATGACCCAGATTGGGGCACAAGTATACCTACAGCCCTGCTGCACCCCTGCCCCAACCCACTGCCTGACTTCAGGGCAGACTCTGGCCAACAAGCAACTTCAGTTCAGTTCAGTTCAGTCGCTCAGTCATGTCCAACTCTTTGCAACCCCATGGACTGCAGCACGCCAGGCCTCCCTATCCATCACCAACTCCCGGAGTTTACCCAAACTCATGTCCATTGAGTCGGTGATGCCATCCAACCATCTCATCCTCTGTTGTCCCCTTCTCCTCCTGCCTTCAATCTTTCCCAGCATCAGGGTCTTTTCAAATGAGTCATGTCTTCGCATAGGGTGGCCAAAGTATTGAAGCTTCAGCATGAGTCCTTACAATAAATATTCAGGACTGATTTCCTTTAGGACTGACTGGTTGGGTCTCCTTGCACTCCTAGGGACTCTCAAGAATCTTCTCCACAGTTCAAAAGCATCACTTCTTCAGTGCTCAGATTTCTTTACAGTCCCACTCTCACATCTATACATGACTACTGAAAAAAAACCATAGCCATGACTAGATGGACCTTTGTTGGCAAATTAATTTCTCTGCTTTTTAATATGCTGTCTAGGTTGGTCATAGCTCTTCTTCCAAGGAACAAGCGTGTTTTGATTTCATGACTGCGGTCACCATCTTCAGCGATTTTGGAGCTTGAAAAAATAAAGTCTGCCACTGTTTCTACTGTTTCCCCATCTATTTGGCATGAAGTGATGGGAACGGATGCCATGATCTTAGTTTTCTGAATATTGAACTTTAAGCCAGCTTTTTCACTCTCCTCTTTCACTTTCATTAAGAGGCTCTTTAGTTCTTCACTTTCTGCCAAAAGGGTGGTGTCATCTGCATATCTGTGGTTATTGATATTTCTCCTGGCAATCTTGATTCCAGCTTGTGCTTCTTCCAGCCCAGCGTTTCTCATGATGCACTCTGCATATAAGTTAAATAAACAGGGTGACAATATACAGTCTTGACGTACTCCTTTTCCTATTTGGAACCAGTCTGTTGTTCCATGTCCAGTTCTCACTGTTGCTTCCTGACCTGCATACAGGTTTCTCAAGAAGCGGGTCCGGTGGTCTGGGATTCCCATCTCTTTCAGAATTTTCCACAGTTTATTGTGATCCACACAGTCAAAGGCTTTCACATAGTCAATCAAGCAGAAATAGATGTTTTTCTGGAACTATCTTGCTTTTTCTAGGATCCAGCAGATGTTGGCATTTTGATCTCTGGTTCCTCTGCCTTTTCTAAAACCAGCTTGAATATCTGGAAGTTCACGGTTCATGTATTGTTGAAGCCTGGCTTGGAGAATTTTGAGCATTACTTTGCTATTGTGTGAGATGAGTGTAATTGTGCGGTAGTTTGAGCATTCTTTGGCATTACCTTTCTTAGAGACTGGAATGAAAACTGACCTTTTCCAGTCCTGTGGCCACTTCTGTGTTTTCCAAATTTGCTGGCATATTGAGTGCAGCACTTTCACAGCATCATCTTTTAGGGTTTGAAATAGCTCAACTGGAATTCCATCACCTCCACAAGCTTTGTTTGTAGTGATGCTTCTAGTTCTTTTTGGTGAAAAATGGCGACACAAGTATGTGGCACGAGTATAGTATGTGGCGAAGGTCCACTTTACAGACCACAGAGAGCCGGAGCTGGGGCGGCTGGGGAGAGAGCCTCCCCTCTCCCCAGGTCAACCTTGCGGGAACCTGGAGGAAGGGAGTACAGAGCTGGGAGCAATGGGCCAAGGTAGCCAGAAAGCCACACATCTAGGGTCTGTGCTGATCTGGGCAGTGGTGTTCAGAAGAAGCTGGAACTTCCTCACTTGTGTTTTGTCATCATCTTCAGAGTAGCACAGACTTGGGTCTTGGTGTGCTTGAACCTTAAGAATGGAGGGGCGAGGGACCCTACAAATAGGACCATACACCCTACCAGGGGTGTGGACAGAGGGCCAGCATCATTAGCTGCCCATAGCACAAAGGGCAAGTTCGGGGCAGGAGGCGGAATGCATTCCCTGGCCCCATCCCAGCAGGGATACGGGAGGACTATGGTTCCCCTTGAGCCCACTCCCAGCAGCAGTCAAGACAGGGAAGGGGTGAGGAGGGGCCTCCTAGAGCAGCTGAGTCTCCCTAGCCCACCAGCCAGGGCCCGGCCCTACTGCCAAACTTGAGTGTGGCCATGTTAGACCATCCAGCCTCAAGCCTGCTGCCAGCTGACCATGGTCACAGTGTGATCTCAGGCCAGACTGGCAGAACTGCCCCCAGCTGAGCCCAGCCCAAATGACTGACCCACAGATCATGAGACATGAAGTTGTTTAAGCCTCTAAGATCTGGGCATCTTGTTCTGTCATGCCTGGTTGGTTCCCTGAAATCAGAGCCGGGGGCAAATATTTCACAGGAGAGACACAATCCCAAAGGGTAGTGAGTGTGGGTGGAGAGTGGGCCCTGGTTCACCAGGAGTCACACAGTTGGCCCCACAGCAGATGTGACCTCACCCCCAGGACTGCTGAAGAAAGAGGAAGGAGGGGACTTGACGACTTTCCATCTAGTCTCCCTCTTCCCATTAGCCAAGATTTGCCCCTTGGGGAGTGAGCTTCCACACCGTCAAAGGGCACCCCAGCCCCTTGGACAGCCATTCAGAAACCCAGGGGCCCTGCAGTCTACTCACAGCCAGAAGTGGCAGAAGAAGCAGCTGAAGGAGACTGCGCCCTCCCCCAGCGCCAGGCAGGCGGCTGGAGGAGGCTAAGCTGGACCCCAGGTAAATTCCATCTTTAATATTCTAGGGGTTAAGCTGTGTAGTGAATACAGATATGTTTGTTTTATTATTCTTTACATCTTTCTACATATGTGAAGTTTTCATAATATTGTTTCAAAATTCTATTGAAAAACAAGTACATGATTGCAGGGTTTTTTCTTATTTTGGTTTTTCAAGTAGGATAAGTGAAAGAGTTGGACAAAGCACTTCCTTTCTGAGCTTTTGCAAACACCAGGAGTGTGAATTTGCAAGTTTGGTCATGACTAGTTACTGACCGTAGAGCACTTACGAGTTTTTTTTTTAGAGAATTGTAAAATGTGACAGTGGTACCATATTAAATTGCATCAAGGGATCTGAAAGGAAAAGTTTTTTTGGTTCCAGGAAATCTAATTTTAAGTGTCTGTATTTTACGAGATTTTTTTTTTTTTTGCCAGAATGACCTTCTACTCTGAAAGCTATCACATTTCAGTTTGTTGGACACACTGAAGTTAGTAATACATGAAAGTGAAAGTTTAGTAGCTCAGGCTCCTCCATCCATGGGATTTTCCAGGCAAGAGTCCTGGAGTGGGTTGGAGGATCTTCCCGACCCAGGGACGGAACCCGGGTCTCCCACATTGTAGGCTAGACGCTTGACCGCCTGAGCCACCAGGGAAGTCTAATAACACATAATCTTTCTAAAAATCCTTCAGTCTTAATGCATTTGCCTAGTATTGCAAAAATGCAATTTAACATTGATATCAAAAACACTTCCAGCGAATTCCTAAGTAGAAGCAATTCCTCTGATCCAAAATACTTTAGAACAATGTCCATGGACAGAACAATATTGTCCTGATTCAAATGAAACCCAGCCGAGGGTTGGAGAGCTCCCTCAAGGAACCTAGGAGAATGGTCAAACCCTAAGCTTCAGAGGAAGCGACAAGATCAAGGTAATAAGCTTGGTTCATTTACTTGCCTCTTCCCCCTTTTATCTGATTTGTTGTCACGAAGAAAGGGATTGACTAGCATCTCAAAGCAGAGGGTGAGACGCAAGCAAGACCTGCTGGTTAACTAGCCTGGTGCCCCACTACACCTCAGCTCCACAGCGACCCGCTACCCATCCGGAGGCCACAACCCCCGAAAGGCCTTGCGGGCCTGGGGCGAGGCCGTCCATGGATTGGTGGGCCCACGTCTCCAAGAGAGCGGCGATTGGCCAGCTCTGGGAATGGGGCGGGGCTAAGGCAGTTGCGGGAATTGGAGCCGTGACAGGGGGAAGAACTCAGTTTGTTCGTTTAGGTCCAAACTCCAGCCGCCGACTGGCAGCGAGGACGTGAGAGGAGCATGGCTCGGCCGTCCGTCTGCCTGGTGGCTTCGCTGTCTGCGCTGCTCCTAGGTATCGCCGCCGTCTCCAGATCGAAGGGCCTGCGGGGCACGGAGAGTCAAAGGGAGCCGCGAATCCCTTCTCAGTTCAGCCAAGAGCAGCGCATCGCCATGAAGGAAGCGCTGAAAGGTGAACCCTGGTCCCCTTCACCGCTTATTCTCAGATAAAGGTCCCCGTCTCCTCGGGGCAACCCGTGACTCCCTTCCCCCGCCGCAGAGGTCCGCCCCTGGAGCTTGAGCTCCCCAACACCCCACCACCAAGCCCCGGCCCCATTTCCGGCCCCTGGAGACCGCACTCTGCTCCTAGACCTGCCTTCTGGGGACTCCAGGGCCTTCCTTGCCTACCCTGGAAGCTTCAACTTCGCCCGGGTTGACCAGGCTGTCATCCACCCCACCCCACCCCCACGCCAACCTCCGCTTGCCTGGAGCATTATAGTCTTTAACCTTTGGCAGTCTTCACCTGTTAAGTTTCTTAAGACTAAGCGATCTGAACCTTATGTACAGATGAGGAAACTGAAGTTTATGTCGGCTGAACCATCTTCCCCAGGACCCTACATCTTGGAGTAAGCACTGGGTGACAGCCTCTATTGCCTGTAGGATCCTGCGGGTTCTAGATGGCTCCATAAAGGAGTATGGGGCTGTTGCTGAGGTGTGAGATGTTCCTAATTTCCTCTACCAATTAAAGGACATCTTTCCCCTAGACCTCAAACCAAGCTAAAAAACTTACTTACCGTCTCAGTCTGCATTATCCAGGAGAAAAGAGTTGGTGGCTCAATAGTGAAAGGATGCGAAAGACACGGGTTCAATCCCTAGGTCGGGAAGATCCCTTGGAGAAGGAAACAACAACCCACTCCAGTATTCTTGCCTGGGAATTTTGCATGGACAGAGGAGCCTGATAGGCTGCAGGCATCAGTCCATGGGGTGGCAAAAGAGTCAGGATACGACTTAGGGAATAAACAACAGTGAAAACAATGAGATCCTTCCTCGCTGTTGGGCTTATCTTCAGTCTTTTCCCTTCCATTACGTAATCGATTAAAAGAAACTGCCTAAATTTAAAAACAAAAAGTGAAGTCGCTCCGTTGTGCCTGACTCTTTGCAACGCCATGGATAGTAGCCTGCACCAAGCTCCTCCGTCCATGGGACTTTCAAGGTAAGAGTACTGGAGTGGGTTGCCATTTCCTTCTCCAGAGAATCTTCCCAACCCAGGGATCGAGCCCAGGTCTCTCACATTGTAGACAGACGCTTTACAGTCCAAGCCACCAGGGAAGTCCTAAATAAACCTGCAGGTAAATGCAAAAGCTAGGCCTTGTTGTTAAATATAAACTGTGTTTGTGCTGGAGTGATAGGCCTGGGAGGCAGAGCAGGGCTTTCCTGAAGCATCCTAGTGTAAAGAGTTCTCTGAAAGGCATTGGGCAGCCATTCACCAGAGTCTCTTTGCACACAAGAAAGCAAAAGCTAGATAAGAAACTAAAATACGGACCTCATAGCACCATGACTTAGAACCCCGAATATATGGAATATTGAAGTCACTCAGTTGTGTCCTACTGTCTGTGACCCCATGGACTATATATATAGCCCACCAGGCTCCTCCGTCCAGGAGATTCTCCAGTCAGGAATACTGGAGTGGGGTTGCCTTGTCCTCCAGGGGATCTTCCCCACCCAGGGATCGAACCGTGGTCTCCCGCATTGGGGGCCGAGGGCAAAACATCTGAATTCAGATCTTGAGTCTGCCTCTCAATCTCACATAGGCAGTTCATTTAATCTTTTTGAACCTTGGCATCCCCATCTATTTGTAGGCTATGATGCAGGGCTTATTCTTCGCAAAACTGAGTACAGAAGTCAGAGGCCTCCCTTGACATCAAGCTGCTCTGGGTGCTTTTGTTCCCACTTTTTTTTGGATAGCCATCTAGTCAAATTATCTCATGACACCACCCCCACCCCCTACTGTTTTCATTTGACAGTGGAACTCTTTAAGAATATAAACCCTTCACCAAGAAATGAACCTAGTGGCAACTCAAGAACTGGACTTCTGGGTAGAATGGATTAGATTGTTTATGACAAAGGAGCTTGTTTGGGAGCTTCTAAATCCCCCCCTTCCCAGGCATCATGTGCCCCCAAAGCTGACCTGGGCTGAGATCAGTGACACTCTGGATTAACCAGCCTATGAGGAATAAGCCTACTCTCTGTACACAAAGAGTATTTCCCTTGTGGCTCAGATGGTTAAGAATCTGCCTGCAATGCAGGAGACCTGGGTTCCATCCCTGGGTTGGGAAGATCTGCTGGAGAAGGGAAAGACTACCTACTCCAGTATTCTGGACTGGAGAATTCCATGGACTGTATAGTCCATGGGATCGCAGAGAGCCAGACACGACTGAGGGACTTTCACACACTCACTGTACACAAAAAGATACAAAGCTTTGTTCGCAAAGGGACACAGGACAGTGGGCTCATTGGATTCATCAAAGGGTTGGTGGTTTCAGAGGCAGAGTGAGGCCTTAGCAGCAATTTATAGCAGCTTCCCACTTAGGATCAGGGTACAAAATTTACTCCTGTCTGACCTCCTCCACCCCATCCCATTTTGGACTTTATCTTCCTTTAAGAACCATATTAGCCTAAACAAAGGACTTGAGTTTAAATCCCAGTTCTACTGCTTGTTTCTGGACAATCTCGAGCAGCTCACCTAATGCTTCTAAGCTTGTTTCCTCACCTTTGAATTAGGGAAAACAACAATGCCTACCTGGAATGATAGTTTTGCCCTCCAGAATAAGATAATGAGTGCAAGAGAACTTTTTATGTACACAGCGCTGTGGAAAAATCAGTGGTTGTTATCATCTTCCATCTCTGACTCCAACAGGTGCCATCCAGATTCCAACAGTGTCTTTCAGCCCCAAGGAGCTCAACACAACAGCCATGGCTGAGTTTGGAGAATATATTCGTAAAGGTCAGCCACAAACCGTGGGAAAGGGTTAGGAGAGGTAGCACTGGAGACACAGTACTTTTACAAGGTGATAAAGAAGTTTATCTTGTGATAGACCAGAAGGCAACCTAATGTGCCTGGGTCTCTTTGGACATGTTTGTATACAAGGGGGAGGGATAGAAGGGAGAGTTCAGGAGTTAGAGCAGACACAGAGACTAGATTTACCCTTTGAAGAACCAAGGCACATAGCCATTGGGTTGGCTGTCAATTTTTGCCCTTTAATGTCAGTCAATAACATAAAAAGATAGGACTGGGAATTTCTTCTTCATTTGCACATTTCTAGAATTGCACCACGGTCTCCTCCCCTCCCTACTTCCATACACACACCTACAGCCCACACACAGGCACACTCCACCTACCCAGGCCCTGCTCCAGATTCATTACTAACACTGAGCTGCTAGGCAGTCAAAAACTTTAAACTATCGCATAATCGCTCTCTTCTCACCCCACTGCCCATGAGCTAAAGAAGGATGAGTCAAGGGGAAAAAGGAGACTTGGAGCTCCCCCTCCCCGTAGAAAAAGCTCATGCAGAGTAGTGAGGCCACTTTACCAAATCAAATAAAAAAACAGCCCCCTCTCAAGTCATCAGGAGTGGGAGAGACTGGCACAGCGCAGCAAGTAGTCCCTTCTCTAACACTCTGGGATGGGCAGTGGGGATGGGGTAGGAATCTGGGATCAATCCCCAGTGGCCAGGCTGAAAGTCTTCACTAAATAGGAAATAAAATTGGGAAAGAAATGTTCAGCAATAGTAGATAAGCAGGCTGACAAGAAAAAATATGTATTCTTCTTCAGTTTTTTGTTTGTTTGCCTGCTTGCTTGTTTTCAGTTATCCACAGAGGCATGTATGGATTCTTCCAACACAGCACAAAGGGAGATCAAAGTTCTTTCTCCCATGTATCTAAAGCCACCTGTGTTATTACCTATCTGTAACTAGCATAGTTGACCCTGAGAACACTTGAACACGGAAGTATGGCCATGTGCTCGACAGGATCATCTTTTATCTCCATATAACACAAACATTAGGAGTATTGTTTTGCAAAGGAAAAATATCTCTGATTTTTAATATACATAGATAAGGGTCATGTTTGGTTCCAAATAATTTGGATACTGGGGCCTATTATATTTAAAATTTAATGTAATCCTAGTCTGCATCACTCTGTAACTTGTATTTGTGACAACATTAGAGGTCAGGTCAGTCCAGATCTTGAGCTCTTATCTGTCATAAATGATGCATGTCTTGATATGCATGTTATTACACAGTAATAGCACATTATAATACGAGGAAGTGATATTTCAGAGATTGTCTGGGCAAATCAGGAATCAGACTAGCTTTGTCCCAGAGGGCTTCCTAAAGGAGGCTGCCTGTTTTAAAGGGGAGGAAAAAGGCAGGGAGAATCAGTTAGTAGGAAAAGCAAAGGAAACTGTTGAATCTGGCTTTCTCTCATTGCTTTGCATCTCTTTGCTTCTAGTTTTTCCTACTGTGTTCCATACCAGCTTTATCCGGCATGAGGTCGTAGGAAATTACAGCCACCTGTTCACTATCAAAGGCTCAGACCCCAGCATGCAGCCCTACATGCTCCTCGCTCACATTGACGTGGTGCCTGCTCCGGACAAAGGCTGGGATGTGCCCCCCTTCTCTGGGTTGGAGCGTGATGGCTTCATCTATGGTCGAGGCACACTGGACAACAAGAACTCTGTTATGGTCTGAAATGCTATGTTCCCTCTGCCTTAGAGTCCTAAAGATCAATCCAGGGTGGGAGTGCTCTGCTAACCCCTGGGAGGTGGGAGGTTCTGGTAGAGAAAACCTTGGTGCCAGGAGATCTGAGTTCCAGTCATCAGCTGGTCACTTCTCTGGGTCCTGATTTCTCAACTGTGAAATACAGATCAGAGTAGATGATCCCAGGTACCCTTTCAGGTCTGACATTGATAAATTTATGCTTTTCTCCAGGTGGGGATGGTTTTATGTGAGCTCTGTTTCCCTACAGGGATTCCCAGGCTCAGTGATAAAGAATCCACCTATCAATGCAGGAGATGCAGGAGTTGTGGGTTCAATCCCTGGGCGGGGAAGATCCCCTGAAAGAGGAAATGGCAACCCACTTCAGTATTCTTGCTGGGAAAATCCCACTGACAGAGGAGCCTGGCGGGCTATGGTCTGTGGGGTCACAAGGGCCAGACACAACTGAGTGACTGACCAAGCATACACCCACTGTTTCCCTCCATCCCATCCCCTGGGGCCATTTTAATGTGTTCTCTCTAAAAGGAATCCATCACATCGTAGCCCTGTTGCTAGCTGCTGACTATCTTTGATGCCTTGGTACCACCACTTAGATAATAAGCCTTTCTCTTCTCCCATTGTCCTTTTGTCCCCCAGGCAATCCTGCAGGCCTTGGAGCTTCTGCTGATCAGAAACTACATCCCCCGAAGATCTTTCTTCATTGCTCTGGGCCATGATGAGGAGGTAGAATGCCTTCATCCTAAGCCTATCTCTGGGTCCCCTCCTGGGGGAGGGAGTATGCTTCACTGGGGTCCGGTTTGCTCCCTGACTGCCCAGTTTGCCAGCTTCTCTGTGAATATGTCTTCTTGGCTGGAAAATTCCATGGGCAGAGGAGCCTGGTGGGTCACAGTCCAGGGAGTTGCAAAGAGCTGGACAGAACTGAGTGCACACACACTGTGTATATGAACGCCAGAAATATCTAAGGACTTTGACCAAAATGTAGATGCCTGGGCTCTGTGCCACAGATACGATGTTTTTATAATTTCTTTTTAAGAGCAGTTTTAGGTTCACGGCAAAAATTAGAAGATACAGAAATTTCCTTTCTTCTCCAACCCACACACGTGCACAGCCTTACCCAGTATCAACGTCCCCCACCAGAGTCATCCATTTGTGACAACTGATGAGCCTACCCGGACACATCATAGTCACCCAAACCTATTGTTTACATTAGGGCTCACTTTTGGGTTTGTACATTATGATGGTGTATCATTATGGTATCACACAGAGTGTTTTCGCTGCCTTAAGAAAGCTCTGTGTTCTGCCTGTTCATCCCTCTCTCCTTCCCCAAACTCTGGCAACTACTGATCTTTTGACTATCTGCATAATTTTGTCTTGTCTAGAATGTTATATAGCTGGAACTATACAGAATGTCGTCTTTTCAGCTTGGCTTCTTTTGCTCAGTGTTATGCACAGATCTGAATGTTTAACAAACTCCCTGGTAACATCTGCAGCAGGCACATAGTCCATCAGCTACACCTTGAGAAACCCCAGTGTAACGGGAAGAGAGATGACAGGCAGATCAATGAATGTGTTTTATTTCTAATGATGTCACTTACCTTGACCCTGGGCAAATCACTTCACACTCTGCGTCCTGGTTTCTTAGTTTGGGAAGTGGGGGAGTTGGGCCCTTCCAGCTCTGACATTCCAGATTCTTTGAGGCAGGATTGTTGAGGGCCCTGTCCCTCATGAAGGAGCCTGGATGGGGAGGCTCTGGAGCACCCAGCTATGCTGAATGGGTCTCTGTGAGCTATCTCTGGAGATCTGACTGAGGAGAACTGTGGCTCTGGGTTAAATATCTGCAGGTATCCGGGATAAATGGGGCTCAGAAGATCTCAGCCCTGCTACAGGCAAGGGGCGTCCAGCTAGCCTTCGTGGTGGATGAGGGGAGCTTCATCTTGGATGGTTTCCTTCCCAGCCTCAAGAAGCCCTTTGCCATGTGAGTATAGCACCCCAGCCCCACCTCAGCAGAGGTTCTCACATGGGAGCTGACCTCAGTCTGGTTATCAATAAGCCCACTCCTCTTGCTTTAATCAACCTGCTCCAGGATTCTTGCTTGGAAAATCCCATAGACAGAGGAGCCTAGTGAGTTACAGTCGATGCGGTCACAAAGCATCGGACACGACTGAGCCATATACACAGGCACGCAGTTGCTTTCATCACCCCGAGCTTTGACCAAGTCTGAGCTCTCCTTTCCCTATCTCTTCTAAACTAAAACTCTTTAAGCAGCATGAAACAGACCTCTTGGCTTACCAGACCCCTGCACAGATGGGCCTGGGGGTCATTCAGGGTGGGAGGAAGTCAGGAGGGCCTTCTCTGATCCTTTCTTACAGGGTTTCCGTTTCCGAGAAGGGTGCGATAAACCTCATGCTGCAAGTCAACATGACTACAGGCCACTCTTCAGCTCCTCCAAAGGAGACAAGCATAGGCATTCTCGCAGCCGCGGTCAGCCGGTAAGCAATTCCTGGCCTTGCTACCCCCACCAGACTCCGGCTAGAAGTCCTGGCACTTCCCCACTTTGAGTTGAGGAGGCTAAGCTTCCTGTCCTGATGGTGGGCTGAGAAGCCATGATGGAGGTTACAGGGAGGACAGAGTTAGTAGTACCCTGGCAAGGGTTATAGGTCAGAAAAGGACCTATCCATATGGCAAGCAAGGGCCAGCAGACAAAAGCTAGGTTAGATAGCTGGAATACTCCAAAGTCCAGGCCTGAAATTATAGATCACAAGCTGGAAAAGAACCGTCTAAATTCTCCCCTTGCCCCAGCAAGATGACTTCATGATAAGCAAAGGCTGTGTCTGTTGATGAGGACAGCAGGGTTTGTAACAGCAGAGCTTACCTCTGGCTGGTTTTCTTGCAGAGTAGGAAGAAAAGCTATATTCTTTCAGCTAAATATTTAACTGTCTACCATGTTTGAGACTGTGTCCAGTAATGGGCACGCGGTGGTGGAAGAAACGGACAGTCCCTTTCCTCCAGGAACTCAACAGCTAGTGGGAGAGGCTAACAGCTTTGCTACAGTGTGGTAGGTGCAATGAGACTGGGGTGCCCTGTCTCGGACTTGGTAGATGGGGACAGCTTCTGTGAGTGCAGTAGAAGTAGCCCCACTTGTGCTTGGAGATCTGGAATGGTGGAGGTGGCGGGGAGGCAAACAGGAGAACTCCTGGCCAGGCCTGTGGAAATGTCCTGTCTCCCATCTTCTCCTTGGACTGCTGAGTTGGGTGAGTCTTGAGAGCTCCATTTCTCTTCCAGACTGGAGCAGACGCCAATGCCGAACATGTTTGGAAGTGGGCCGTTGAGGATGGCACTGGAGCAACTGGCAAATGAGGTGTGAGGAGTCTCACAGACTCTGGTCAGCTGTGGAAGGGGAAGAAAGGGTGGTGGAGAAGCTGCCTTCAGAGTAATAAAGGGGCCCTACTGATGACCAGTGCTCTTCCCATTCTCCCCTATTTCCAGCTGCTGGCTGAGCCAAAACACAGCTTGTTCACTGGGGCTGTTGGTGCTCAGGCTGAGAACCTGAGCCCCAACACCAGCCACTCTGAGGGATGTGGCTCGACTCACCCTTGAGGCTTCTGCCCTGGGCCCTCGAGGCGGGTCTAACACAAGGACAGGCCCAGGTCCCAGAACAGTGAGCCTGTTATGCTGACCCCTCTGAAACCCTCTGACCTGTTGCTTTCCCTTTCAGTTTCCCTTCCCTACCAATATAGTCTTGAACAACCTGTGGCTATTTTGGCCCCTTGTAAGCAGGTAAAGTTTTATCTTTCTGTTCTTCACATCCCCACCCCAAACCTACCCACTCCCCCATCTCCTCTCTTTGGCTTAACCAGGCCTGACTAATCATCCCTCAGCCACCAGACACTACATCTAACTGGTACACAGGACATCCCTCCTAGTCTTAAAGATCTCCAAGGTTCAGGAAAGGGGGTATCCTACAACCCTCTCTTTCCAGTGGACAGTGTCTGACCTTAGTCTTTTTGCCTTAGGTTGATAGAGAGGAATTACTTAACTAATCCGATGGTCAGGACCACCACAGCGCTCACCATGTTCAATGCCGGGATCAAGGTAACACCACCCGACTCCTCCCACACACCCCTCCATCCCTTGGCTTTATCTTCTTGGCTTCTCCTTCCTTCTCTGGCTACACTTTGGAGAGTAGGAAGGCTCAGTGCTGAACTGTCCTCTGTCATCAGATGGGTAAACCTCAGGAGCAAGGGTTCTAACTGACATCTGCAAACTCCATGAAGGTGCTGGCCAAGTTTCATGTATGTGTGTTTCAGAGGCCTCCCTCATGTTCTTTGGGACTGTACCCATTCAAAAATATAACCATTACACTGATGTGAAGAGACATTATTTAGGAGTTAATTTTTGTGACCTATACTCATTTAACAGGGCTTCCCTGGTGGCTCAGACGGTAAAGCGTCTGCCTGCAATGCGGGAGACCTGGGTTCAATCCCTGGGTCGGGAAGAGGCCCTGGAGAAGGAAATGGCAACCCACTCCAGTACTCTTGCCTAGAAAATTCCATGGATTGAGGAGCCTGGTAGGATACAGTCCATGGGTTCGCAAAGAGTCGGACATGACTGAGCAACTTCACTTCACTTCATACTCATTTAACATGTAATATATTCATCTAGCATTTTGGTCATGTAGGCTAAAGATTCCCAACCTCTTTACCACCTTTTTATTATTCTTCCTCATGTTTTGAAAGCTTTATTCACCTCACAAATTTAATGAATGATTAATATCTTTTCCCTGAGTTGAATTAGAGAAATTCACCTACTATTTTAAAAATCTATAACATTTGTGATGTATACAGCCTTAAAATACATACATTGTCATTCTCCAAAATAGGGTAAATTTTGGGTTGCCTTCAAAAATATAAATTCTATGAGATTTACTCTTTTGGCTTGTGGGATCCTAGTTCCCTGAGCAGGGATTGAACCCTGGCCCTTGGCAGTGAGAGTGCAGACTCCTAATCACTGGACCACCTGGGAACTCCTAAGGTTTACTTTTATAGAAACAAGTCTCAGGTGAACCAATACTTAAAGTTTTTTTCTGAGAACTATCTTTCAGCAAATCGGTCTACTTTCAGTTGGACCAGCCGCTAAAGAGCTTTTCTGTTTGAACTAGCCACACTAGCTCACCGGGGCTGAGGCTTTTCTGAAATCTTGAAAGAAGTTAGACCATTCCAGTTTCTACCAGTGCCACCAGCGCAGCTTCAAGGAGGATCATTCACCCAGTGCAGCCTTGCGGAGCTCTGCTAATGTGCAGCCCAGGTTGAGAATAAGTGAATGGTGCCTCAGAGTTGATTTCTGCTGTGACTGGCTGGTGTGTTTGGCATGTCAGCCAGACCTGAGCTGTTTTCACCAGGTGCCTAGAGAATTCACCAAAATAATAGTACTGTGTACTATGTCCTTGCATTTGAATGGTGTTTTTATCTGTCCAGAATACTTTCACATCCGTTTTTCCATTTGGTCCTCCTAACAGAGGAGGAGCCAGCTGAGAGATAGAGACACAGAGAGGTTGTCATATCCGAAAATCACACAGCCGGTTTGTATCAGCCCAGTTCTCCTGGCCCTAGCCTGGTGCTTTTTTCCACCCATAGCAGTTCAAAGAAAGATACACAATTGGGGAATCTCCTCTCTCGTGGGCTCTGAGGAGAAATTCCCTCCACAGCTTAACCCTCTTTTCTAATTAGTCCTGAGTTTTTTCCTCATCAGACAGAGAACAAATTTCACAGTAGGATATGGAAAATCACTACCAGCATCAGTTATAATGATCATCCCCCTCAGGGCCTTAATGGGGCCTCAGAGGCTCTGGGGTGCCCCTCCTGAGTAAGAACTGACCCTGACCCCTGCAGAACTGTCCTACACCCTGGGAAAGAGCGCCACAGAAGACCACCAGCAGCACTGCACAGGCCAAAATCGAGGCATCCTGGTGGTCCCAGAGAAAGCAGTCTTGCTCTGAGCAGCTCTCTGTGACCCCTCCACAACCAAGAAACATGAAGGTCTGGCCTGAAGCAGAGACAGACCTCTAGCATTGAACATAACCACAGGTCAAGGGCCCAGAGAAGACAGTGGCTGGCTAAAAATATTAAGCCTTGAGTTTTTCAGTCAAATCAGCTTCCTCTCCCTCCACTGGTGGCAGTTGGCTTTTCCTGGGCAGGGGCCAGGTGTGGGGGACCAGAGGTCAGCTCAGGCCAAGGTTTGTGGTTCTCTCTCCAGGAGAACGTCATCCCCCCTGTGGCCGAGGCCATCATCAACTTCCGAATTCACCCTGCACAGACTGTTCAGGAGGTACGTACCATGTGTTCCTGAAGACTGGGTCAGCCCCGCTGAAGTGTGTCCGTCAGGACTGGGCGGAGCTGGCCCAGGGGCTCATCTGGTCAATGATTTTTCAAAGGCTTCCTATGTGCTGGGTGCTTGGCTGGGACAGGAGGTCTCTGGCTTTAGGGAACGTGGAGTCTAGGAATGGGAGATGAATGATGATAATTAGTGATAAATAGGAAATGATAATAGTAGCAACACGGATAGTGGACTTGCTGTGCTCTTGGCACTGTGCTCAGGTATACATATACTGTACGTATACAGTTAACCCCTGCAGCCGTTCTGTGAAGTGGGGAATGTATTACCCTCATTTAACAGGGAAAATGGAGGCACAGATCTACACAGCAGGTAAGTAACATGCCCAGTATTATACATCCAGGACTAGTTCCAGAGTCTGTGCTTTCATCCTCACACTATACTAAGATTGTAACAATTAGGGATGAACAAATTACTGTAGAACCCAAGCCAAAAAAGGGGGCTGTTGCTACCTCTAAGAACCAAGAAAGGCTTTTCCAACCACTAGAAAAGGACTTAAAGGACAAGTAGGATTTGGCTAGAAGTAGGACATTCAGGGCACAGGGAAAATGAAATCTAAAGAGAAGGATAATTTGGGGAAAAGTGTTGGAAGATGAAAATGGAGTTGTATTGATAGTTTGGGGGTCAAGGCTTTGTGTGCCATGCCAACGAGTTTGGGCTCTAATCTGTGGACAAATGTCAGAGGTCTTCAAACAGGCCTGTGATAGACTCAGATTCTCTTTTAGAGAAACACTGCTAGTGGTGATCCTGAAGAAGCCTTGAAGTAAGAAGAAACAATTAAATTGTTGCAACATCTCAGGCATTGGGTATGGAGGTCTTAACTGAGGCTATGATCGTGGGGTAGAGTAGGTGCCCACAGAGGTATGAGAGGTGAGCTCATCAGGACGCAGTGTGTGATGTTAGTAGGTCGTAGGGTAGGGTAGGTGCCTGCAGAGGAGTGAGAGGCGGGCTCGTCAGGATGCAGTGTGTGGTGTTAGCTGGTCAGGTGCTGGTGCCTGTAACCAAGATTGGGAATTCAAGAGGAAAGCAAGTTCTCAGAGAAATATAATGCTTTATAAATTTGAGAGGCTTCTAATATATTAATAGACAGTTATAAATACCTTAGATCCAAAGAGATAATAGAGACAGAGGCTGGAGTATTATTAACTGAAACCTGTAGAGCCAATAAAATCCCACGGGAAGGGTGTGTAACCCCTTGGAGAGAAGAGGTTGCAGACAGACTTGTGATGTCCTGCTATGAATGTCAATTTAAAAGTTAGAAAAATGAATGTGTAATTGAAAACCATGAGTGCTATGAGGAGAGGGGGCTGCTGCTATTGAAGAATTTAAGAAGGAATGAGAATCTGTCCACTGGTCAGGCAAGACTTCCCTATGTGATATTTAAGCTGAAAGCTAAAGGGTGAGAAGAAATACACAGAACGTTTGACATCTCTAGGAAAGACCAGCTTATTTAAACATCAAGTTGAGCTAAAAAGAATTCAGAAGGTAAATCTGATCCTTCTGAAAATGATCAAAAAAACCCACCTGACAACTATGAGATGAGTATTATATTCCAGGATTAAGCAAGTTAAGGGGTGGGTGGCGTATCCTGATGATTTTCCTGGCGGGTCATCAAGGGTCCGCCACACTTCGATTTCTGTGGTCCTTTCTCCCTGGGGCCTTCCCCGTGGAGGATGCTGTGTGTCCTCACACAGGCTGGGGGACATGCCCGCATTGCAGGGGCTGCTGGCAGCCTGCCCAGAGTCACCCAGCATTGGCAGGGAACTGGGACAGTATAAGCCCTGGGCTCTGCTGCTTTTCATCCAGTGCCAGCCTTTGTCCTCTCCCTGGGGGCTCATGGGGCCAGGAAATCACTGAATTCCCCTCACTGAGCTTCTTTCCACCAGTTTTTTTTCCAGCCTCATTCCAACTCCATGCCCTTTCCAAGGGCTGTTTTCCACCAGCTGGGGCTTTCATCTCCCCAGGTTCTGGCACGCTGCCCTCCTCTCCAGTCCCCTGCCGCAGTGGCCTTCCTTCCCCGCTGATCTGATGAGATCTCTGGGCTCCCTAGGCCCACCCTGCTCCCCTGCCCCCATGGGGAATGGAAAGCCCCCATCACCCCAGGAGCACACAGTACCTCTTTGTCCTGGTCACGCCTCTTCCTCATGCCCTGATTCTGAATGGCTCCCTGAGCCCTCTTCATCCATCTTTACCTGGTCTCACCCATAAGTTTTTACAGGAAGGATCTGAATGAACTTTGTGGCCCCATCTGTGAGGAACAAGAGCCTTCAGAAACCTAACAGACTGCCATGTGGGAAGGAAGGCTTGTCCTGTGTGGCCCTTGACGGGGAGAGATAAGGCCACTGGGAAATGTTGCTGGGAGCCCCCACTTAAACCTGAGTTTTGGAGTATGGCACCTCGCATGATGGTGAGCTTCTCAGAGGCTGGATGTCCACCTATCTAGAGAGTTTTACAGAAAATTCCTGTCTTCCTTCATTTATTCATTCACTAAGTGTTCATTCAGTGGCTACTGTGGGCTAGACATTCTTCCAAGCACTTGGGAAAATGGTGAACAGGCCAAGATTCCCATTCTAAAGATGTTTTCATGCTAGTGGGTGTAAGTAGTCAAATATATGAACAAGGGGAAGAAGTAGGCACCACAAAGAAAATCATAGGACAATGTGTCAAGAAATGGTTGTGAAGTGGGGTTGGGACAGTAAGCAGCTTTGTATCTGTGCTCAGTCCTCTCTTAGGGGCTTCCCCTATGGCTCAGCAGGTTAAGAATCTGCTTGCAATGCAGGAGTCACAGGAGAGGCAGGTTCAATTCCTGGGCTGGGAAGATCCCCTGGAGGAGGAAAATGGCAACCCACTCCAGTATTCTTGCCTCAAAAATTCCATGGACAGAGGAGCCTGGCAGGCTACGGTCCGTGGGGTCACAAAGAGTCCTACGTGACTATATGACTGAGCACACACACCATCCTCTCTCATGAGGCATTTACACTGAAACCCAAAAAGGAGCAAAGACCTGGGAACAGCATTCAGGCAGCAAGAGCACAGGCCTCTATTCTCAACAGAGGTGAGATCCTGCTGATGGCTGTAGTACTATTAATACATTATCCTGTGGACTCTACAGAATATTTTAAAAATAAATGAAAGAGGTATGAGTAGGTTAGATGCTACAGGAACCTGTACCTCAGTTCATTATTAAGAAGATGCTCATCGCAGAGTTGTTCAAAGATGAAATGGATTAAAACACATGATGGTGAGCTTTCTGCCACTGGAAATATTGAAGCACAGCCTGTCGTGGTTGTTTTGATGACCAGTCTCACAGTAGGATGGAAGCTGGTCTTGCTAACTCTAAGTACCCATTGTCCTTGCCCTCGAACTTATTCACTCAAGAAGAAAATACAGCTTTGCCTAAAATAGAAAACAACATAATGTGGGAATACGGATTGTAGGCGCTCAGAGAAATGAGGAATCAATGTGCTCTGCCTTTGAGGTCCCCGTTACCGTTGATGAATCCCTCCTCTTAGTCCCATCCTTGTGGCTCTGATTATTGCCCAGAGTGGTCCCTCCCTTCTAAACAGGCAAATAACAGCTAACATACATTGAGTGCCAGGAACCAGCCTAAGCATATTACACACATCCAGTCATGGTAACAACCACCTTACCAGGTAGGTGCTACTATTATCCTTCTGTTAACAGATGAGCAAGCTGAGATGCAAAGGCTAAGGAGCTCTCTGAGTGGCTCTGCAAAGCACAGAGCTGAGTTTTTGTGCATGCTCAGACTGTCTCTTGCCTCTTCTTCGTCATTCTCATATCCTTCCTTCAAATTCTGGCTGAAAATTCATACCACTAAGAAATCCATCTTAAATGAACACCGCCCTCTTTCTGGCTCTACTCGATGCCGTTTCAACCTGTAGGTACTTTGGAAAAAGTAAAGCACCATCCTTGTGAAGTCAGATACCCAGCCCAGCAATACTACCTCCATAAACCTTGGGCAAATTCCTTAATGAGACAACTCCTGTTGTTTTGTTTATTATTGTTGTTTCACATCTTTTAAAATGTATATATGCAACAATCATTGCATACCTTTTATGTTCTTGGTACTAGACATAGAGAAACGAGGCCTTTGAGTCCGGACCTCGCCTAGCGGCTGGTGGGAAACCTGGGCTCTGTAGTGCTCATTGCAGGCATGCACATACCTTTTATATTCTTGGTACTAGACATAGAGAAACGAGGCCTTTGAGTCCGGACCTAGCCTACCGGCTGGTGGGAAACCTGGGCTCTGTAGTGCTCATTGCAGGCATGCGTGCTCAGTTGTGTCCCACTCTTTGCGACTCCATGGACTGTAGCCTGCCAGGCTCCTCTGTCCATGGGATTCTCCAGGCGAGAGTACTGGATTGGGTTGCCATTTCCTCCTCCAGGGCATCTTCCCCACCCAGGAATCGAACGCGTGTCTCCTGCATCGCCAGGCAGACCGTTTACCGCTGAGCCACTTGCTCATTGAGGTCCGATCTGTGTGCCTTCTTCAGTTTCTGGAGGCAGAAATCTTTAAGTAATGTGGGGCAGGGCACAGCAGACACTTCTGGGGATGACTTTAGGAGCCTTCCAGAGGGTCAAGAACATATCCAGACTATATATTAATTCTTGTATCAGAGTGTTTGAAACATCTGTGCTGGAGTGAAAATGAGCTCTGACAAGTGAGTTGCCCCTCCCCTCAGCCCAACAGCACAGAATTTGCTTTGCCTCAAATGATGGTTTCTAAGTCAGAAGAAGGAACCCTCATTTCCTTTCCATACCTCACACTGACCTAAAAGAGGTTCTCTCGAGATAATGGCCCCCAGTTATGAGACAGACACTCCCCTTTCTAGGGCAGAGACCGTCCTAAAGCAAGTGTTATTCAGATAGCTTGATACTGGTGCTAGAGCTTTCCCTAGGTGGCTGGGTGGGTTTGTGGGGCTAGACTGTCAGTATCCTCATCCATTCCCACACAGCTTCATGTGATCTGATCCTCAGGGTCTGGTCTACATCCTGCCTGGGACCAGGACTTTTGCTGAGTTCAGCTTTAGTTACTTCAGACTGAAATTTCTAGAAGCTTCCTCATGTTCCTTCCTGAGGAAAGGAGGCTCAGAGAGAAAACTTGAATACTAGCCCCCCAACTTCTGACTTTTTGTCTGTTGAGCTCATCTTCCTGGCCCCAGTGCAGATGGTTACAAACAGGAAGCAGGGATGCCCAGAGAAGGAAGAAAGTGTATGACCTGTCACCACCTGTCTGAGACTCTCCCAGGCTTAAGTGAGGTCATCATATCTAGCCCCCTGCCTCGAGATGGTTGAGATTTCCACTGTGCTGTCTCCTACATTTTCACCTAGCCCATGGTTCTCAGCCTAAGGGAAATTACCCAATATCCTGATTTTCCAGTTCCTGACCTGTCTCATGGCTATAAGGCAAGCCTCCCAAGCATCTAACCTAAATCTACCATGCTGTAGATTTCCAGGAAGAACAGCCATTCTATCTCCTACAACCAGTAGGCAGAAAGTGAAGTCTCCTCTGTAAAGGCTCTGCCTTGCTGGAGAGAAATCAGGACCGTATAGATTCATACAGTACTTGAATAGCAGATCAATAAGAAATCAGACTTTCTTTGTTTCTTCTCTCAAGGTCCTAAAACTAGCCAAGGACATTGTGGCTGATGACCGGGTCCAGTTCCACGTGTTGGATGCCTTTGACCCCCTGCCCATCAGCCCCTCTGATGATCAGGCCTTGGGTTACCAGCTGCTCCGCCAGACCATACAATCTGTCTTCCCGGAAGTCAACATTGTTACCCCAGGTAATGACTTCATCAACTGTGGCTGTGGCTGGGGGAGTTTGTGGGGAGCTGAGGTGGGGGTGTGTGTGCTAGAACTGTATCCTATCTGATATCCACTGCCCCACCCCCATGCCAGCTGTTCAGCCTGGAAACAGCTGGCTGCTTCCTCTCCTGATGGGACTGGAACTGTATTTTCCCCTCCGAGTGGAAGTGAGAAAGCAAACAGGAAAGGATCAGAAACAATAAATTAGGTCAGCCAAGCCTGGGTCCTTGCTTAACCCGGGCCAGCCACTCTGGCCTAGAGGAGAGGATCGGCTCAGATTCCCCTTCCTCTGGAGGAGCCACAGAGGGGATTGGGTCCCACCCATGCAGTCTGGTTCTGATCCATTCTAGAATAACAGCTCAGTAATAGAACTCAGAATTTGCAGCCCAGGAACTTCTCCTGGCTGTATCATTGGAATTAACCTCCTTCACCTCTCCCAGGGGCAGTGTCTCTGTGCCCCTTCCCCAGTCTTCCAGCATGCCTTCCAAATCTATGTTGTGTAGATAGTGGTTCTCAAATTTCAGAGGACAAGAGGATCACCTAGGGAACTTATTAAAATGCAGATTACCTGGACCCACTCCCAAAGATTCAGGTATATTAACTCTGGAGAGGACCCTGGAATCTGCCTTTTTAACAAATATCCCAGGGGATTCTGACACCAGCTGATGGCTGACCACAGTTTGAGAATCTCTGGTCTGTGATGTGAGGAAAAGATGCTCTAATGTGAAGACTTGTGTTCACTTTGCTTTTATATACCTTCAATCATGGAGTCTCTCATTTTTTTTAAGCTAATTCTTAGGACCTGTTATGCGTGGACCTTAAAGATATCATAGTGAAATTCTACAACCATAAACTCCTCGGGTATTGGGGGGAAAAAAGCACTCTTAGTTTTTAATCAACTTAAATCTAACTCATTTCTCAAAAATTCAACCTCAGGCATTATTGAAGCCTCCAAGCAACCCCACCACCTCCACTTTGAATCAGGCCTCAGGGTCTTATGCAATAGCATAGCATCAGGATCCCTTAGCCTGTGGTCATCAGTCCTTGTGTTTGCCTCTGAGACATCCATTATCCTGCCCACAAGGTCACTTCAGGTTGCAGATTTCCTCTGATTCCTTGACCTGTCTTGGGGTGAGAGCTCCGGATCCAAGATCTCCCCTGAATATCCCCTCGAGATTTCCTGCCTCCTTGGACTCCTGCCGCAGAGCAGTACCTGGCCCCTGCCATCGAGG
This sequence comes from Redunca redunca, assembly GCA_006410935.1. Taxonomy (NCBI): domain Eukaryota; kingdom Metazoa; phylum Chordata; class Mammalia; order Artiodactyla; family Bovidae; genus Redunca; species Redunca redunca. The sequence continues at coordinate 344,579 of SJYQ01095325.1, forward strand.
AACCCTGGCTTTTAGGCTCCCAGGTTCTCCTCTCTTGGCCTCAAAGGCTTTTTACCTTTCCCTCTCCCTGTGGGGCACCTGCAATGATCTCTTCAACACAGTTAGGCTTGTGCAGAATAGAGATAGGCAGACATCAACGGCAGAAATCTCCAAAGCTAGGAATTGTGAAGGGACCCATTTGAAACCAGGAGTGGAAAGTTAGAACAACGGACCTAGAGGTTATCATACTAAGTGAAGCAAATCAGACAGAGAACGGCAAATGTCATCTGGTGTCACTTGTGTGAAATCTAGGACAACGATGCAAATGAACTGACTTGCAGAACAGAAATAGACTCAAAGACACGGAGCACAAACCTGTGGCTATCAAGTGGGAAAGGTGTTGCGGAGGATAAATGGGGAGTTTGGGAACAACAGCTATACACTATTACACATTAAGTAGATAAACAGTGGGGACCTGCTGTATAGCACAGGGAACTACCTTCAACATCTTGTATAACCTGTGCTGGAAAAGAATCTGAAAAAGAACAGCTCTGTCTGAACGTGGATGGCTGGGTCGCTTCGCTGTCCACCCGAAGCTAGCACGACGCTGTAAGTCAGCTATACTTCAGTTTGAAAAAGGATGCTCAAACAAAACGTGCATGCGACACGTCGTCCCAAGGTTGCCGTAAAGCAATAGCCAATGGTATTTTTGAAATTTTTCTGTCACTTCTAAATTATTAAAAATACCTATCCAACTACATGAACACAGAGCTATGACCTTGTCCTGAACTCAGAAAAACCCATCTGTACTTGTGGGATCTTTATGCATAAGCTTAATAGCCTCATGATACATCTGTTCTGCCTGAAAGTACTTAAAAATGGGATACATTTCTAGAACAAAAGCACTAACTCAATCAAAATAAAACACAGATTACCATCTCAAATTCGTCCCATCACACTTTAACTGATAAGCTAGGGAATCTTTTTTCAAAGAACATTCAGAATGGGGAGGCGTCCCAGCCCCAAATGGGGACGGGGACAACTTAACTACCTTCAGGAGAATGGGACACTAGAGAGCGTCCTGGGACTCTCCAGACCTGAAGTTTGACTCTGGGAAGATAGAGTCCTCCTTCAGAAGACAGGAATAGCCAGAAGTTATGTTCTGCTTTTATTCTTGCCTGGAGAACACCCATGCAGAGAGGAGCCTGGTGGGCTCCAGTCCATGGGTCACAAAGAGTTGGACACAACTGAGCGACTAAGCACAGCGGCACAGCGTGTTCTGCTTTAAGAGGATCGCCGTCTCCAGCAGTAAAACTCCCGCAGAGAGTGCTTGTTTCTGACCTGAGTGATACACAGGAAAGCTTGGGCAGTAAAGAAATGGTGCTTAGATTTCTGGATATCTAGATTTCTACTGATAGAATAACCTGGCCATGGGTATGAAATGAAGCCGTTGGCCTCCATGGTCATCATGGGGAGAGAGCACTTGGCCTTGGACCATGTAAGGGATGTCCCTCTAATGCCCTTGGGAGGTGATTCCGTGTTCTTGGCTGAAATGGTATCTTAGAAAGGTTTTGAAAATGGGTAGGCTGAAGGACAAAAATCCTTGGCTGCAGTCCTCTAAGGAAGATCCAGACATCTTCTGTGGTGACACAAGGGCCCCAGTTTTCCAGGTAGCCAGCGTGCCACCTCTTCCTTGGCTTGGCTGCTTACATAAAGCTCCGTTTCTCTGGATTCTTCCTTTCTAGGTACTTGTATTGGCAACACAGACAGCAGACACTATCTAAATCTTACCACTGGCATCTACCGGTTCAGCCCCCTCTACCTGCAGCCTCAGAGCTTCAGTAGGTGAGTGGAACAGGTTTGGACAGCTTGGTGGAGAGAGGAGATACACCTGACCTGTCCCTTTCCCACTCATTCTCCTGACAGTCCACAGAATGGGGGAAACCTGGAATTTGTACAAACAAAGATACTGCAGAGCCCAGCTGGCCAGCTTTTCTCAGTGCCAGAGTCTTGCCACTGCCCAGAATTTGGTGGAATCAGTGACGGTTTTTCAGGGGTGGAGATAATCAGATGACTGGAAAGAACCTGGTAGAATTAGGACCCTTGAGTCCCACCTCTTCCTTCCTTTGAGAGAAGCCCTCCCCTCTGGATCTCATTTGCCCCAAAAGTGGGTCCTCCAGAATTCTCAACTTCCACTTGGTGAACTGCAGACACATTTGAGGTCAAAGATGAACTCATCCTTTGAATTCTCAAAACATACTTTGGGAATCTAAAACATATTCACCAGTTTCAACTACTGTGTGTGAACTACTACTTTGTGGGTTCTTCAGCAAATTTTTAGTCCTGGGATAGAGGGGCATGATTTCCATTTACCTCTCTGCTCCTTACCATACCCAGCTCTGATTTCCTCATCATAAGTTGTTTGAATGTATATTTGAATTTGAACTTAAGAACAGATTTCATGGGAAGGGGGTTCATTGGTTTTTTAAGGAGCGTAGGTTATCTCCTTTCATTTTTGAGGTTACATGTGTGCTTCGGTTGTATTGTTGTGTGGAGGCAGGCTGTGGGCATCGGATCTGGTAGTGAAATTCGAGATGAAGCAGAGAACCCGTTAGGTAGCCTGGGTTCCTATCCACTTGTGCCCCTAATAATGTGGGGAGGGGTGGCTGGCATAGGGGGATAAGTCTAGCTGGGACTCCAACCTTAGAGAGAGAATTAAAAGATAACTTCCCCTCAGAGGAGAAATTATTACATAGATTCCAGAGCAGGAGATGATTTGCACTCCCCAGGACTGTCATCTGTTCCCACTGTACTTTGCCATGGACGTAGATCCTGGAGAGGTGACCAACCTATCATATGAAATCTCACTTCTTCTAAATAGCTGCTCCCACCTTGCCCACTTCCTACCCCTGGAGGGTCAAAGGCCAGTGGCTTCAGGGGTAGGGTGCTCTGCAATAACATTTGCACTAATGCAATGGCCTCTCCCCACAAAACTTCTCTCCCTCAGCCTCCATGGAATCAACGAGAAAATCTCAGTGGAAGCCTATGAGACCCAGGTGAAATTCATCTTCGAGTTTATCCAGAATGGTGACACAGACATGGAGCCAGTTCCTCACCTGCACGAACTGTGAGGTTAGGGACCATCTGGATTAGGGATGCCTGATGCTGGGCCAGGACTAACCCAAGGGGGAAAGCCAGTGTTGATGTCAAGAATCATGTTATAATGACCTCACCCACCTGTCTTGGTCACTCCTAAACTCAGTGAAAAACAGGGCCAGGAAGAAGGGGAGGACCAGCAGGAAGCTGGCTTCTCCCTCCCTCCAGACAGCTCCTCGATTTGCCATCCGTTATTGCCTTCTTTTCCCTCTCTTACAATAGAAGGTATCTGGCTTGTCTGCCTTGCACTGGTGATGTCACTGCTCCTTGTTAAGGCCTAACTGAGCAAACATAGATTTGAAAAATATCAACCAGATTTTACCTTTTAAAAGTTTAATTTAAGGCATGCTTGTTGGGTTGCCTTTTCCTTGGCTTATAAATGTGTTCTTGCCGTAACTTCCTTTCCTTTTTTCCCCCCTCTCTTCTTGGATTGTTTATCTGGCTCTTCATCTCTCCCCTCCTCCCCCTGCCTCTCACCTCTTCCCCTCCCATTTATTCTACACCTGGAGCAGGACTTAAACTGTGTCACTACCATAATTACCGCAACAGCTGGTCAAATAAAGTAGTCTGTACAGCACCGTCTGGTCACTGGGGGTAAACTGAGGCCGGGGGCTTTGGGGGGACCCCAGACCTCCTGGTTCTGGAGGTTGGAGCCTGGAGAAGACAACCTTCGTCCTTGGGCTCCTCCCAAGGGCTCCCTGGGTTTCGCTCCCTCCCCTGCCCTGTCCTGCCACCTGCTGCTGCTGCCCCACCCCAGGAAACATTTCCCTGGCACATCCTGCGGGCTGAGCTCCCAAGAGAAAGGCAGCCTTTCTCTGGAGCTCAGGAGCAGCAGGGCCCTGTCCTGGTTCAGATTTATCGAGGGAGTGGAGGGCAAGTGGGGAGGGGACTGCCTACAGAGGCTCTGCTCCACCGGTGGGGCAAGGGCCAGCTGCCCTCCCTTAGGGGACCGCAAAGCTCCAGTCTGTTTTCCGTGGGGTCCAAGCGGGAGCATATTGGAATCTGCTCAGTAGCTGTCAGGTGGGGGGCATTGAAATGCAGCATTTCTTGGCTCAAGGCTGGGAACTATGCTTTGTGAATCACAAGGGAGTCAAGGTCATGGAGGGAGACACAGACGGAGCTGGGACTTGAGACGACATTCCCTCTTTTTCTCCTGTCCAGACAGGACCTTCCTCGCCTTCCTGGGGTTTAACAGCAGTGGGACAGTGGCTTCTTTTCCCTCCTCGCAATCCCCTGCCTCTTCCCACCCGCCTGTGGGTATGAGGAGCTCCTCAGGAGCTGGAGCCTAAAGGAAAGTGTTCGACATGGACAGCAGGGATTATTTCAGGTTCTCTGCTACTCCCCCTAAGATATACATTCTTTCTCTCGCCCTCCCTTTTTTGGCCAATTTTGTATTTAATTCAGCCTTTGTTAGAGGGTGAGCTGAAGAATAAAAAGGATTCTTCACATCTGTACAGAGCTGTACAAAGTACTTTCACACACCAGTCTCACTCAATTTGTGCTCTGTCGTGTCTGAGTCTTCAGGACCCCATGGACTGTAGCACACCAGGCTCCTCAGTCCATGGGATTGCCCAGGCAAGAATTGGTTGCTGTTTCCTCCTCCAGGGGATCTTCCTGACTCAGGAATCAAACCCGAGTCTCCTGTGGCTCCTGCGTTGGCAGGTGGATTCTTTGCCACTGGGCCACCTGGGCGGCCCCACTTATCTCACTGGAGCCCCATGAGAGCTACGTGAAGAGGCACCATTCTTCCTACGGAGGAGAAATTGTTGCTCAGAGAGATTACATGTTCTAGCTGAAGACAGATTCAAATGCATGTCTCCTGGCCCCAAGCTCGTTGTTACTCCATGATCCAATGTGACAGATGAAATCTACTTTAACAAGATTAAATATTATTTAATACTGACAACAATTCCAAAGGTGTTATTGCCCCTGTTTTTAACAAATGAGGCAACTGAGGCTCAGAGGTTAACTAATTTGTCATGCAGGTATTAGGGGCAGAGTCTATCTGAATCCAAAGCTTGTGTGCAGAGGAGTCATTTGCCCAAGAAGACACAGTTCTGAAGGGGCAGCCTCAGAATTCAAATGCAGCTCAAAAATCCCCAAATCCAGTGCTTTTTCAATCATCTTACACTGCCTGCCCCCAAGAACCTCTGGTTTGTGGCTCATTCATTCTGATTCAGGGAGATCTCAAGGACAAAGGTGGTTCTACTATTGAATTTGGTTCTGAACTCAAGTTCTCTGTTCCCCTGGCTGACCTTTTGCTATTCACACTTGTCCCACTGTCTGCCAACATTCCTTACCACCCCCACCCTCAGCTTCTGTGTTTAGCTCTTCTCTCTTCTTGAGTTTGGGGAGAGCCAGGCCTCTAATGATCTGTGGGATAACTGGGGAAAAATCGAGCAGGGGCTCCTATCCCTATCTGGTCTCCTTTTTTCTAGCTTCAGAACAATAGTCTTCCAAGCCCCCGGGGAGACAGGGTCATTTGTAGATTGTAGAAGTTCTCCAGAGGGAACTGCTCCAAATCCTGGCTCTGAGAACACAGACATTCCAGCCCTTTGGCCCCTGAAGTTTTCTGAAAAGAACAGTTGAACATGCTGGCCAGAACAACATAACATGATGCTGGGCAGGATGGGACAATGAACCTGGGACTTTCCTCCACCCTTACTCCATCCATGTATCACTCCCCAAATCCATCTGAAAGAGACTGAGCAGGTAATCACAAGAACACTGCACACTCCCATCAATGACATGGCTCCAGTATCTTATTCATACCTCACTCCTGAAGGTTGGAAAGAAGACACAGTATTCATAGGCAAAGACAGTGGGGGAAAGGAGTTAATTTGGGCGGAAGACCCTTGATTTTTTTTATTAATTTATTTTTTTACTGAAGGATAATTGCTTTACAGAATTTTGTTGTTTTGTGTCAAACAACATGAATCAGACATAGGTACACATATATCTCCTCCCTTTTGAAACTCCCTCCCATCTCCCACCCTATCCCACCCCTGTAGATTGATACAGAGCCCCTGTTTGATTTTCCTGAGCCATACAGCAAATTCCCATTGGCTATCTATTTTACGTATGGTATTGTAAGTTTCCATGTTACTTTCTCCATACATCTTACTCTCTCCTCTCCTCTCCCCATGTCCATAAGTCTATTCTCTGTGTCTGTTTCTCCATTTCTGCCCTGTAAATAAATTCTTCAGTACCATTTTTCTAGATTCTGTATATATGCATTAGAATATGACATTTACCTTTCTCTTTCTGACTCACTTCACTCTGTATAATAGGTTCTAGGTTCATCCACCTCATCAGAGCTGACTCAAATGCATTCCTTTTTATGGCTGAGTAATACTCCATTGTGTATATGTACCACAACTTCTTTATCCATTCATCTGTCATTGGACATCTAGGTTGCTTCTATTTTCTAGCTACTGTAAATAGTGCTGCAGTGAACAATGGGATACCTGTGTCTTTTTCAATTTTGGTTTCTTCAGGGTATATGCCTAGGAGTGGGATTGCTGGGTCATATGGTGGTTTTATTGCTAATTTTTTAAGGAATCTCCATATCATCTTCCATAGTGACTGTATCAATTTACATTCCCACCAACAGTACAAAAGCATCCCCTTTTCTCCATACCCTCCCTCTCCAGCATTTATTGTTTGTAGACTTTTAGGGGCTCCCCTGGTGGCTCAGATGGTAAAGCATCTACCTGAAATGCAGGAGACTCGGGTTTGATCCCTGGATTGGGAAGATTCCCTGGAGAAGGAAATGGCAACCCACTCCAGTACTCTTGTCTGGAAAATCCCATGGACAGAGGAGCCTGGTAGGTTACAGTCCATGGGGTTGCAAAGAGTCCAGTAGGACTGAGCGACTTCACTTTATTCTGCCTGGTGTGAGGTGATATCTCATTGTAGTTTTGATTTGTATTTCTTTAATAGTGAGTGATGTTGAGCATCTGTTCAAGTGTCTGTTAGCCATCTGTATGTCTTCTTTGGAGAAATGTCTGTTTAGGTCTTTTTCCCACTTTTTGATTGGGTTTGTTTTTTTTTTTTTTTTCCTGGTATTGAGTTTATGAGCTGCTTATATATTTTGGAAATTAATCCTTTGTCAGTTGTTTCATTAGCTATTATTTTCTCCTGTTCTGAAGATTATCTTTTCACTTCGCTTATAGTTTCCTTTGCTGTGCAAAAGCTTTTAAGTTTAATCAGGTCCCACTTGTTTACTTTTGTTTTCATTTCCATTACTCTAGGAAGTGGGTCATAAAGGATCTTGCTTTGGTTTAGGTCATCGAGTGTTCTGCCTATGTTTTCCTTGAAGACTTTTATGGATTCTGGTCTTACATTTGGGTCTGTAATCCATTTTGAGCTTATCTTTGTGTATGGTGTTAGGAAGTGTCCTAATTTCATTATTTTACTTGTAGCTGTCCAGTTATCACAGCACCATTTATTGAAGAGGCTGTCTTTGCCCCATTGTATATTTTTGCCTCCTTTGTCAAAAATAAAGTACCCATAGGTTCATGGGTTTATTTCTGGGCTTTCTATCTTGTTCCATTGGGCAATATTTCTATTTTTGTGCCAGTACCATACTGTCTTGATGACTGTAGCTTTGTAGAATAATCTGAAGTCAGGAAGGTTGATTCCTCCAGCTCCATTCTTCTCTCTCAAGACTGCTTTGGCTGTTCAGGGTCTTTTGTGTTTCCATATGAATTGTGAATTTTTTTGTTCTAGTTCTGTGAAAAATGCCATTGGTAATTTGATAGGGATCACATTGAATTTGTAGATTGCATTTGGTAGTATAGTCATTTTCACAATATTGATTCTTCCTACCCAGGAACATGGAATATCTCTCCATCTATTTATGACATCTTTGATTTCTTTCATCAGTGTCTTATAATTTTCTGTGTACAGTTCTTTTGCCTCCTTAGGTAAGATTATTCCTAGATATTTAATTGTTTTTGTTGCAATGATGAATGGGATTTATTTCTTAATTTCTCTGATTTTTCATGCTAGTATATAGAAAAGCAAGTGATTTCTGTGTATTGATTTTGTATCCTGCAACTTTGCTAAATTCACTGATTAGCTCTAGTAATGTTTTGGCTTCCCTGGTGGCTCATAGGTTAAAGTGACTGCCTGGAATGAGGGAGACCTGGGTTCGATCCCTGGGTTGGGAAGATCCCCTGGAGAAGGAAATGGCAACCCACTCCAGTACTCTTGCCTGGAGAATCCCATGGAGGGAGGAGCCTGGTAGGCTACAGTCCATGGGGTCACAAAGAGTCGGACATGACTGAGCAACTTCACTTAGGGTTTTCTATGTACAATATCATGTCATTTGCAAACTGAGAGTTTTACTTCTTTTCCGATCTGGATTCCTTTTATTTCTTTTTCTTCTCTGAATGCTATAGGACTTCCCAAACTATGTTGAATAATAGTGGTGAAAGTGGACACCCTTGTCTTGTTCCTGATCTTAGGGGAAATGTTTTCAGTTTTTCACCATTGAAAATAATGTTTGCTGTAGGCTTATCATATATGGCCTTTACTATGTTGAGGTAGGTCCTTCTGTGTCCATTTTTTGAAGAATTTTAATCATAAATGGGTGCTGAATTTTGTCAAAGGCTTTTTCTGCATCTAATGAGATGGTTTTTATCTTTTAGTTTGTTAATACGGTATTACATTGATTGATCACAATTTGTTAATATGGTATTACAACTTGTTAATATGGTATTACCTTGATTTGATCAATCAAGTATCACATTGATTGATTCATGTATACTGAAGAATCCTTGCATTCCTGGAATAAACCCAACTTGATCATGGTGTATGAGCTTTTTGAAGTGTTGCTGAATTCTGTTTGCTAAAATTTTGTTTAGGATTTTTGCATCTGTTTTCATTAGTGATACTGGCCTGTAGTTTTTTTGTGTGTTGTCTATGTCTGGTTTTTTGGTATCAGGGTGATGGTGGCCTCATAGAATGAGTTTGGAAGTGCTCCTTCCTCTGCAATATTTTGAGAGTTTTAGAAGGATAGGCATTAGCTCTTCTCTAAATGTGTGATAGAATTTTTGTGTAAAGCCATCTGCTCCTGGGCTTTTGCTTTTTGGGAGATTTTTTTTAAATCACAGCTTCAATTGGGTTGTAATTGGGTTGTTCATAATTTCTGTTTCTTCCTGGTTCAGTCGTGGAAGATTGAACTTTTCTAAAAATCTGTCCATTTCTTCCAGGTTATCCATTTTATTGCCATATAGTTATTCATCATAGTCTCTTATAATCCTTTGTATTTCTGCATTATTTGTTGTAACCTCTCCTTTTTCATTTCTAATTTTGTTGATTTGATTCTCTCTCTTTTTTTCTTGATGAGTCTGGCTAAAGGTTTGTCAGTTTTGTTTATCTTCTCAAAGAACCAGCTTTTAGTTTTATTAATCTTTACTATTGTTTTTTTTTTTTTCATTTCTTTTTCATTTATTTCTGCTCCAATCTTTATGATTTCTTTCCTTCTACTAATTTTGGAGGGTTTTGTTCTTTTTCCAGTTGTTTTAGGTGTAAAGTTAGCTTGTCTATTTGCTGTTTTTCTTGTTCCTTGAGGTAGGATTGTAGTGCTATAAACTTCCCTCTTAGAACTGCTTTTGCTGCATCCTGTAGGTTTTTAGCTGTCATGTTTTCATTGTCATTTGTTTCTAGAATTATTTTGATTTCCGTTTTGATTTTTTCAGTAACCTGTTGGTTATTTAGAAAAGTGTTGTTTAATCTCCATGTGTTTGTGTTTCTTATAGTTTTTTTCTTGTAATTGGTATCTAGTCTCATAGTGTTGTGGTCAGAGAAGATGCTTGATATGATTTCAATTTCCTTAAATTTACTGAGGTTTGATTTGTGACCCAAGATGTGGTCTGTCCTGGAGAATGTTCTGTGTGCACTTGAGAAGGTGTATTCTTCTGTATTTGAATGGAATGTCCTGAAGAAATCAATGAGATCCTTCTCCTCTAGTGTATCCTTTAAGACTTGTGTTTCCTTATTAATTTTCTCTTTTGATGATCTGTCCACTGGTGTGAGTGGGGTGTTAAAGTGAAAGTGAAGTGAAGTCACTCAGTCGTGTCCAACTCTTTGTGACCCCATGGACTGTAGCCTACCAGGCTTCTCCCTCCATGGAATTCTCCAGGCAAGAGTACTGAAGTGGGTTGCCATTTCCTTCTCCAGGGGATCTTCCCAACCCAGGGATTGAACCCCAGTCTCCCACATACCAGGCAGTTGCTTTAACCTCTGAGCCACCAGGGAAGCCCAATATAACACCAGGGGTGTTAAAGTCTCCTACTATTATTGTGTTACTGTCAATTTCTCCTTTTATGTCTGTTAGTGTTTGTCTTATGTACTGAGGTGCTCCTATGTTGGTTGCATACTCCTGCTGCTGCTGCTAAGTCGCTTCAGTCGTGTCCGACCTTGTGCGACCCCACAGATGGCGGCCCATCAGGCTCCCCCATCCCTGGGATTCTCCAGGCAAGAACACTGGAGTGGGTTGCCATTTCCTTCTCCAATGCATGAAAGTGAAAAGTGAAAGTGAAGTCACTCAGTCGTGTCTGACTCTGTGCGACCCCATGGACTGCAGCCCAGCAGGCTCCTCCGTCCATGGGATTTTCCAGGCAAGAGTACTGGGGTGGGGTGTCATTGCCTTCTCCATAGATATTTACAATTGTTATGTCTTCCTCTTGGATTGATCCCTTGATCATTATGTAGTGTCCTTCCTTATCTCTTATAATCTTCTTTTTTTTAAGGTCTATTTTGTCTGTTATGAGGGTTGCTACTCCAGCTTTCTTTTGATTCTACTTTGCATGGAATATATTTTTCATCCTCTCACTTTCAGTCTATATGTGTCTTGAGGTCTGAAGTGGGTTTCTTGTGGACAGCATATATGTGTCTTATTTTTGTATCCATTCAGCCAGTCTGTGTCTTTTGGTTGGAGCATTTAATCCATTTACATTTAAAGTAATCATTGATATATATGTTCCTATTGCCATTTTCTCAACTGTTTGGGGTTGATTTTGTAGATCTTTTTCTTCTCTTCTATTTCTTGACTATATAAGCCCCTTTAACATTTGTTGTAAAGCTGGTTTGGTGGTATTGAATTCTCTTAACTTTTGCTTTTCTGAAAAGCTTTTGATTTCTCCATCAATTTTGAATGAGATCCTTTCCAGGTACAGTAATCTTGTAGTTTTTTTCCCTTTTAGTACTTTAACTATATCCTGCCATTCCCTTCTGGCCTGCAGAGTTTCTGCTGAAAGATCAGCATATGGGGTTTCCTTTGTATGTTACTTGTTGCTTCTCCCTTGCTGCTTTTAATATCCTTTGTGTTTAGTCCTTGTTAGTTTGATTAGTATGTGTCTTGGTATGTTTCTCCTTGGGTTTATCCTGTATGGGACTGTTTGTGCCTCTTGAACTTGATTGACTATTTCCTTTTCCATATTGGGGAAATTTTCAACTATAATCTCTTCAAAAATTTTCTCATACCCTTTCTTTTCTCTTCTTCTTCTGGGACCCCTATAATTCAAATTTTGGTGCATTTGATATTGTCTCAGAGGTCTCTGAGATTATCCTCAGTTCTTTTCATTCTTTTTACTTTTTTCTGCTCTTCAGAAGTTATTTCCACCATTTTATCTTCCAGCTCACTGATTTGTTCTTCTGCTTCAGATATTCTGCTCTTGATTCCTTCCACAGTATTTTTAATTTCAGTAATTGTGTTGTTTGTCTCTGTATGTTTGTTCCTTAATTCTTCTAGGTCTTTGTTAATTGATTCTTGCATTTTCTCCATTTTGTTTTTAAGGTTTTTGATCATCTTTACTATCATTATTCTGAATTCTTTTTCAGGTAGTTTGCCTATTTCTTCTTCATTTATTTGGACTTGTGTTTCTAGTTGGTTCCTTCATTTGTGTAGTATTTCTCTGCCTTTTCATTTTTTTTTAACTTATTGTGTCTGAGGTCTCCTCTTCCCAGGCTTCAAGGCTGAATTCTTTCTTCCTTTTGGTTTCTGGCCTCTTAAGGTTGGTCCAGTGGTTTGTGTAAGCATCTGTATAGGGTGAGATTTGTTTATATGTTTGTTTGTTTTTCCTCTGATGGGCAAGGCTGAGTGAGGTGGTAATCCTCTCTGCTGATGATTTGGTTTGTATTTTTGTTTTGTTTGTTGTTTAGATGAGGTGCCCTGCACAGGGTGCTACTGGTGGTTGGATAATGCCTGGTCTTGTATTCAAGTGGTTTCCTTTGTGTGAGTTCTCATATTTGATACCCCATAGGGTTAGTGCTATAGTAGTTTAGGATCTTAGAGTCAGTGCTCCCACTCCAAAGGCTCAGGGCTTGATCTCTGGTCAGGAACGAAGATTCCACAAGTGGTTTGTTATGACATTAAGTGAGATTAAAGCAAATATCCAAAAAATGAGAAGCCAAAGATGAACCCCAGACAAATGGTAGTTATAAAATCAGGGAAATAATAATTAAAATAATGGAATATATACATATACACCCACGAGCAAAGTCAAAACAGTCCAACAAAAATAAAGTACAATATATTGACCCAGTAAACAAAGAAAATCAAAAAGTATATTTACTAGTTAAGAACAAAACTAATTAGAGCACAAACTGGAAAACAAAACTAAAGCAAGGTGCCAAGTGGGGAATAAAGCAAAACAAAACTAACAAATATATTGAGAGGACAGAAAAGAAAGAAAGAATAGATATGCAAAGTTAAATAGAGGTAGATGAAGATTTATAGACACTGAAGATTAACTGCAAGGGGAAAAGAACAGTAGGAAGGCAAACAAAGAAATAAATGTAGTATGGTATTAGGTATAGGTATTAAAAATTAAAATTATAAAAAAGAGAAAAGAAAAAAAAACAGAAGAAGAAAGAAAAGAGGGGGGAAAAAAGTAAATCTCCACAGAACTACAAAAGCCCAATGTAGAGGCAGAAGTTTATAACAACAATAAAAAATGTGACTGAGAAAAAATTTAAAACCTCAGATGTTTAATTAGATTTCATAGTGCCAGTAAAATCAGCAACTATTATGAGGGGAGTGGGGGGAGGAGAAAAAAAAAGAAAAAATACAAAAGAATCCACAGAACAAGTCAAAACGTAAGAATAATAAATCTTTTTCTTGAGTCACTGCTGTCAGGGTCCTTTCCCTCACTGGGAGTCACAGTCCACCTCACCACCCTAGGATGCCCTTCAACACTGTGCTGATCTCTGGACCTGCTGTGGGGGCAGCTCAGGTTCTAGTCTAGTCCTGCTCCTATGTGTTCTTGCCTCCAATGTCCACAGCTATCAGAACTAGTGCATTTTCTTTTGTGGGAGCTCTCAACGACTTTTATATATTCCATGGACACAGAGTCCTGCTAGTTGATTGTGTGGACTTAATCTGCAGGTTGTACTGCTGGTGGGAAGGTTTGGGGTCTTCTTCCTTAGCCACACCACCCCTGGGTTTCAATCATGGTTTTATTTCCACCTCTGCTTGTGGGTCGTCCACTGGGGTTTGCTCCTGAGGCTGCCCTGGAGGAGTTGGGTTTGCCCCTGTGAGGGCCATGGAATGGAGGTGGTGCAGCTGGTTGGGTCACAGGGGTTCTGGCAGCACCAGGTACTCAGGGGAGTTGGCTGCTAGGACAGCAGAAAATACAGTGCGACCAGTAGGGGCCAGTGGAGTGAAAGTGAAGTCGATTAGTCATGTCCGACTCTTTGCGACCCCATGGACACCAGGCTCCTCCGCCCATGGGATTTTCTAGGCAAGAGTACTGGAGTGGGTTGCCATTTCCTTCTCCAGGGAATCTTCCCAACCCAGGGATCGAACCCAGGTCTCCTGCATTGTAGACAGACGCTTTACTGTCTGAGCCACCAGGGAAGTCCGAGGGGCCAGTACGCTCCAGTATTCTTGCCTAGAGAACCCCCCTCCCTGACAGAGATGCCTGGCAGGCCACAGTCTACCAGGTCGCAAAGAGTCAGACACAACCAAAGCGATCCTGCGCACATAGACACAAGAATTTTTTTGCCTGCGGCAGCTCTGCCCCAGTAAGAGTTGAGTGAAAGGGTGGCACAGCTACTTGGGTCGCAGGGTCTCTGGTGGCACCAAATATGCAGGGACACGGACTGCTTCTGCCGCAGGAGTGATGGCCCATCAGAGTCTTTTTTCGAGCCTCCTATAGCTGGTGATCAGAAGACCCCTCTGGCCAGTCTTTCTCATTGCTCCGCCCATTCAGGCCCTTAGAGGGCTCCCTTGCCTGGGGTCCTTCTCTGTTGTTCAGCACGTCAGGCACACAGAAGGGGCCCCTGGCTGGGGTCCTACTCTGTAGTTCAGTGAGTCAGGCGTTCGATGGATCAGCCTCTCTATTGTTCAGCTGTGGATGCTGGCATGTGGGGAGAGAGAGGCTATGGTGATGGCTCCACACCCTATGTGTGATTCAGCAGTACTGCCTTGCTTCCATGGCTGCCTGGCTTTCCTCCACGGGCATTTCCCACCACAGTCTCCTCCCTCCATCCCCTCCATCTGTCTCCCCAAAGTCAACAGCAGCCCTCACACTAGGATTGCTCCTCAGTCCCTAGACTCCAGCTCCCAACCACTGCCCCTTCCCAGAGACCCACGTTCCTGCCCGGCATATGTATGGCTGCGACAAGGACTGTCTGATTCTCATTCCATTCTTTATTCCATTCCATTCTCATTCCATTCTCATTTCCATTCCAGATCAGGTGTTTCATTCTCAAGCCTTAAATGTTTCTCCTCTGATTCAGACAATTGCCCCGATGTGGGGATGGGACCCCTGCTTCAGTTCCCCAACCTGACGAGGGCAAGTCCAGTCCTACTAACACTCCTGTTTTTCCCCCTCGTTCCTTCATCCTACTGAGTTTTGCGTGGTTCTATAAATTCTTTTCCTCTGGTCAGGTACTCCTGTCCACTCTCAGCTGGTGTTCTGCATGCACTTCTGTGTCTGAAGGTGTAGTCCTGATGTATCCATGGAGAGAGATGTACTCCACATCCACCTACTCCTCTGCCATCTTGTTCTCTCCTGAAGTCCCTTGATTCTGATCATAGGTTGCTGTAAACTTGGCCATTCTCAATCCAGTATTCTTTTCTTCCAGAGGAAATAATAGAGACACAGTTCTTTCTGAAAGAGCTGGGCACTTCTTTAATTTTTAAAATATTTAAACCTAATTAAATATTTTAATAAAAATGAAGCTGTTTGCAATTTCTGTGTTCAGTGTCCATGTGGCTGTTAATAGAAAGCATAAGTATCATGTTTCATATGTGACATCTAGACCTACTGTTGACTTTTAAAAATGCACAGCATGGGAGTTGTGAGTTAAGTTTTGTTTGGAGCAAAGAGAGGACTGCAGCCTGGGAGATAGCACCTCAGACAGCTCTGAGAAACTTCTCCAAAGAGGCAGGGAGAAAGATCGGTATATATGTGATTTTGGTCAAGGGGGAATACATGCAGTCAGGCACGTATTTTCCCAGAAGGTTTCTACTAGTCTCGTGAAACTTTTGCTAGTCACAAGGAACAGTTGTCACCATGAAGGATTTTAGTGTTTTTCTAGATATGGGGGGATACAAGAATTGAACTCATAAAATCAGCTCCTGAAAACCAAAGACCTATCCTATCAGTTTTCCCCCCAAGCACAGAGTACCTCATTTCTGCTCTCCACCCTGAACTCCTCTCAGTGGGTATTGAAGGTCAGCAATAGCAGCAGCACAATTTTATCATTGTAGAGGTAGATGCTAAGCGCCAGTTTTTAGCTGACAGAGTGCCATCACGGTCATAAATTCAACCAGACTTTGGGAGGCATTTCATGACAATTTCACTATTACACGGTGCAAGGAAGGCTCATTCCTAGGTCTGGTGAAGATTTTGAAGACAGGCTACTCACTCAGTGTGCTATTACTGGACTAGGTCTTATCAATAGTAATCAAAGGGCTCTGGACCAACCTGTCTTAATCTGTTATGGTCCAGGAAAAATTCCCTCTTATGGTACCTTCCCATATCTAGAGTTACACTATTACAGTCATTGATCATATACAAAACTATATATTTGATCAACTGCTTCAAATTGCTTAGTCATTATTATTTTCATTGGAGGTCCAATCACACATTTGGTAATGCGAGAAACAACTATCTTGTCGAATAAACAACATACAAATAACATAGCTAGCCATATTATTAAAGTCTTAAGTAAGAATGAAGCCAGAACTTAAATAGGTGCATCCCAGTATATTCTCAGGTCATCTGACTTAGACTATTTTGTACCAGTTTTTACCTTTCAGGGAAATTTTATGTTGGCACTGTCCATAAGACTCCTAACCCAGTTTCCTAGTGTTACTAAAGCTGGTTATCCTTAGTATAATTTAATTGTTCCCAGGATAAAGAAGGGGGACTTAAATCTGAAATGACCACAACCTAGTGTTAATGTCATAAATCCATCCCATAATTGTGGGAGGTTTTATCCTTGAATTTTTGCTGTTGCTCTGATTGAGCTTGAATAGTTTAGAGGAAAATTCATATTATGGCCAGGGTCAGAGGAAGTATTATTAATTCGCCAGGTGAGAGAATTCCACCTAGTAATATCAAGAGTAGCCTAAACAGGACTGAACTTTCTTCCAATTAGACTCTTGAAGTGGAGAAATCCACCGAGGTAGTCTAGAAGTAATAGAGGCAGATAACTGACCACAATTCAACAATTGGGGTGGATTTTTAAAACTAGCATAGGATAAAATCCATGATAGAAAATTTTTGATTTATATGCAAAAGTCTAAGAAGTCAAGATCATACAAATCAGGTCCAGGATCTTGGTAAGCTGTCTACTTCTCATATCATTTTCTTCTCTTCCTGGTGTAGGTATAGTTTCCTCTATTTGAGCATCGTTTTAAGGTGAGTTTGAGGTCAGCAGTCCTCTCTCTAGATCAGTCCAGTATTTAGACTGGCTCTCTCTAGGTTAGTCTAGTAGTCAGTCCAGCCTTTAGAAATGGGAATTAATCTGAGAGTCAATTTCCCTTCAGTTTCACTGTACATGAACTAGTTAAGAATACTTGATTTAAAAGTCCTTCCATCCAGGTTGGAGATAGCCCTTTAAATTATGTCTTTTCCAGTATACATAATCCCCTGTTTGCAGGTCATGGAGCATCTGATCTTCATCCAGAGATTACTGAGATAAGCTTCAGAAACAAAACTTAGAGTGTCCTTTTAATAATTTGATTAACTTCATATTAATATAACATAACAGCAAGGAACTATCTGGGAAGTGAGTAAATACAGACCGTCATTTACATAATTGGGATTTAACATTCACTGAAACATAATCTTTTTAATCTCTAAAATTACTCTCATTTCTATCAAACATATCCAAATTAAGATTAATTTGTTTACAAAATAAGTCTGGCCTCAAAAAATACATCTTGGCCTGATAATTTATATAACTATAATTGATCACATAGGCTTTTTGCTTTACTGAAATTGTTATAA
This sequence comes from Redunca redunca, assembly GCA_006410935.1. Lineage (NCBI taxonomy): Eukaryota > Metazoa > Chordata > Mammalia > Artiodactyla > Bovidae > Redunca > Redunca redunca. Next base: position 362,188 of record SJYQ01095325.1, read on the forward strand.
GGAGTCTCAAACAACCTTTTTTTCCCAAACTTAAAACTTCAAACTGAACTTTTAAAGAAAACCTCTCAGGGCTAGGAAAATCATGCCAAGGGCTTATTACATGTTTCACCTTACAAATCTAGGTGAGCTTCTCCCTTTACAAGGTCCCCCAAATACCTTAAGATTTCTGTACCTGTTGGTGAGGTAGCTTTCCTTTTGCTGTTCAGTCGCTCAGTCGTGCCTGACCCTGTGACCCCGTGGACTACAGCATGTCAGGCTTCCCGGTCCTTCACCATCTCTCGGGGCTTGCTCAAACTCCTGTCCATTGAGTTGGTGATGCCATTCAACCATCTCATCCCCGGTCGTCCCCTTCTCCAACCTCCCTTTCCTGATTTACTGATGAAGCTGCTGGAAACCTAATAGATTATGACATCTGGAAGGTGCAGATTGAAAAAAAAGGTAAGTGTTTCTGTTCTGCCTACAAAAGTATGATTTACCAAATTACTGTAGGTCATAGTTTGATGGGAAGGTTTTCCTTTTACCTGTAAAACACGGATTCAACCCAGTAATTTCTCAGACAGAAGCCATAAAAATTATAACCATTTTTACTGGTTTACTCAGTCCTTTTGTTAACTAACTCTTTTTGTTAACAGTTTATGAAGCCATCTGGTTTCTCCTTAGGATTCTTTAATTTCTTACCCAGTTCAGCATTATGGTCTAAAAGTCAGAAACTTACATTTATCCAATTCTGTTAATCTTCTTGAAGAGGAAGCTTTTTTGCAAAAGCCTCAGCATAAAACCATAACTGTCTATAATGACAATTTAAGGCTCATTTAAAATCTGATTACAATGCAATTGACAAAGTAACATGGTTACTGCTGTGACACACAACAGTTGCAGATTATAATTAGAATTATGACTGATAACATCTTACCAGGACATTTCAGAATTTTAGGAACTCCATATAAATTTTAGAATATCTATATTAGTAACATTTACCATACAATATAACCTGAAAAGATCTGTTACTCATTTGACAATACTTCCAATGTAATTTAATGTATCAAATGAACCTAGTTTACATCTCTCTTTGAGATGTTTCTGGGGCCCTTTGAAGCATCCCAAAGTTAGCTAGAGGTCAAAGGACTTCATTAAATTTTGATATAGGAAGTTTTGTCAAAAAATATCAAAAAGAATTAAGAACACTCAATCAGATAGGATCATAGGTCCCTGTGAAGCAATAGTTATTCACTTAGCCAAAGTAACAAATTTCAAAGACAAATACAGAGCAGATCACTTAAAAGTAAAGAGCTTAAAATCTGTTATCAAAGGCAGTTCAGCATCTTAAGAAAACTTGTGATGCACAAAATCTTTTCTCAGGGCCCACTTTTCACAAACCTCTTTGTAGCCATCACTTTCTATACCATCACTATTTTCCCACTCAGAAACAGACATCTGTAAGTCAGACCTACTTCTTTTTCCCTTAATAAAATGCAATTCTATTCATGCCTTTTTTACTGAAAACACATCCTACTTTCCTCAAGCAACCATGAGCTGACCTTTATATTAGCGTTCTGTAGATTGGTGAGCATAAATACTAATGATAATTTCTAAAAACACTTCCTTTCTTATAGAGAACATCTCAAGATGGCAGCAAACATATTCATGAATAGCCTAAAATATCCTAGTCTCTCTGTAAGAGGAAGCCAGTGATTATTAATTACTGTTTCAGTTATCTCATTTTATTTGGGAGTGGCCTAGGTATTCAATAAGCTTTCATCACTTAACTTAGCACAACCCTAGTAATTCAATTTCTCAAAATCTGGAGAGACTAAAACATAATTACTCTTAATGGAGCTTATCTGAAAGCTCTTATCTCATTTACATTTTCTTTCCTTAAAAGTTTCTTCACATTAAGTTCCTTTCCTTGCTGACAAATTTGTAACAGATACAATAAGATCTTATTTAGTCTATATTAAACCTAAGCACGATGAAAGTATTATACTGATGACTCTAAGACATGTCTATATTAATCAGATCAACAGACTTGAACATTAATGCCAGGTTGCCGTTGCTCAGTCACTCAGTCATGTCCAACTCTTTGTGTCCCCGTGGCCTGCAGCATGCCAGGCTTCCCTGTCTTTCACCATCTCTCAGAGCTTGCTCAAACTCACATCCACTGACAGGTACTAATTTAATACTGAGTATTTCCCAGTTCACATGAATCTGAAATTCATTTAGTTTAATTTTTCTTATATTTAGAATTGTTTGATTTGTAAGCACTTACTTTTCTTCAGGCAAATTAAATTAGAGCTCATTAGCAAATTAACCTCAGAATTCTATCCAAAGACAGATACATGCTGAAACATACATATATTCAAACAGACACAATGAGAGATCTAGCTTCATTCCCTGTTTTTGGTGTTTGTTTTTTAGTTTCAGGAATTAGAGATGGTCTTGATAAATAAGTGATCCTGAGAGCTCTGGTCTCAAGGCACAGGGAGTGAAAACCAGGTTCTCTAAGTCAGACTTCCTCCCTCAGGACATTTTCTTTTTCCTTTATGCTAACTTTCTCTTGAACAATTCTTCAAGAGTTGGGAATACCAGACCACCTGACCTGGCTCCTAAGAAATCTGTATGCAGATCAAGAAGCAGCAGTTAGAACCGGACATGGAACAACAGACTGGTTCCAAATTGGGAAAGGAGTACATCAAGGCTGTATATTGTCACCCTGCTTATTTAACTTATATGCAGAGTACATCATCCAAAATGCTGGGCTGGAAGAAGAACAAGTCTGTGACAGACTGCTAGCAGCCTTTTTTCATCCTGACATAGTTTTGAAAGAAGCTTCTAGATACCAATCAAAGTAAGCGTTCTATTCAGTCTGTTTGAACTTGTGGCCAACATTTTCTAACTGTATGCACAAAACTATCAATTTTGGAATATCAAAAGAACCTCAATTTGGTCATTTTAAGTTGAGATCTCCTTTAGTATAATTTCCCCAAATTAAGTAGGTACTTGCAAGTTTAAGTTTGAAATATCAATAACCTCAGATATGCAGATGACACCACCCTTATGGCAGAAAGTGAAGAGGAACTCAAAAGCCTCTTGATGAAAGTGAAAGAAGAGAGTGAAAAAGTTGGCTTAAAGCTCAGCATTCAGGAAACGAAGATCATGGCATCCAGTCCCATCACTTCATGAGAAATAGATGGGGAAACAGTGGAAACTGTCAGACTTCATTTTGGGGGGCTCCAAAATCACTGCAGATGGTGACTGCAGCCACAAAATTAAAAGATGCCTACTCCTTGGAAGAAAAGTTATGACCAACCTAGATAGCATATTCAAAAGCAGAGACATTACTTTGCCGACTAAGGTCCATCTAGTCAAGGCTATGGTTTTTCCTGTGGTCATGTATGGATGTGAGAGTTGGACTGTGAAGAAGGCGGAGCGCCGAAGAATCGATGCTTTTGAACTGTGGTGTTGGAGAAGACTCTTGAGAGTCCCTTGGACTGCAAGGAGATCCAACCAGTCCATTCTGAAGGAGATCAGCCCTGGGATTTCTTTGGAAGGAATGATGCTGAAGCTGAAACTGCAGTACTTTGGCCACTTCATGGGAAGAGTTGACTCATTGGAAAAGACTCTGATGCTGGGAAGGATTGGGGGCAGGAGGAGAAGGGGACAACAGAGGATGAGATGGCTGGATGGCATCACTGACTCTATGGACGTTGAGTCTCAGTGAACTCCAGGAGATGGTGATGGACAGGGAGGCCTGGCGTGCTGTGATTCATGGGGTCGCAAAGAGTCGGACACCACTGAGCAACTGAACTGAACTGAACTGAACCCTGGCTGAGGTGTTAGTTAAAGGCTGGCTCTCTGATGCTCCTTATTTCTGTATTTCAGAGCCTCTATTTCCCATTGTAAGTTGAGTTTGTCAGAGGTAAAATTCCCTAGTGAAACTGTGTGGTGGGCCATGTGAGCTTAGTTCCTCTAGCCCTCACCCCAGATATTTCAGTTCTTCTTATGTGTCTCAGTTTCTCCCTCCAGCAGTCTAAGACCACCAAGGATACTCAGATGACTGAATCGCCAGTTCTTAGTCTCCACCCTCTGCAAGCAGAGCAAGTGCTTTAATTAATGAATGGGTTTCCCTATGGGACCACTGCATGGTGTGAGGACTCAGCCTTTACCACTCCCGTAAATTTCTCAGTCCCTTGAGAAAACTGTAACTGGTCAGGAGGAGTCTCATCCTTCTTCTTCAACACCAAGCTCTCATGTAATATCTTCACTTTCATCCTAACAAATTACTATTAAGCTGAATTGAGGACAAGTGTCAGATCAGCCTTTTCTGACCACTTGGGCAAGACCACTCAATCTCCTACAACTGTGCAAACCCTGGTATCTTTCAACCAGCCCCCACCCCAGTATCTTTCAGCTTGGCAGGTATTCCTTGATATTTTCCAACCAAACCCCAACCAGTGTCTAGATGCTGGATGGGTGTGTCCTGGTATCTTTCAACTCCCCACCCTCCACCAGTATGAGGGAGGAATTGGGAACTGGCAGGACAGGTCTTCAGATAGATATTTTCAGGAGCCAATTTTATTAATATGAGCCCAATTCTTATATTTCCCTAAGTCTTGAAAAGCACTAAAATCCTTCATGGTGATGACTGTTTCTCATGACTAGCAAAAGCTTCATGAAACCTTCTGGGAAAATATGTGCTTGATTGCTTGTATTCCCCCTTGACCAAAATCACATATATACTGACCTTTCTCCCTGCCTCTTTGGAACAGTCAAAATGTCCTCAGCAAATATTACACTAATTCTTGAGTGCCTCCAGAACCAGAAATTGGAACTCAAAGAGAAGCAAGAAAGTGGTCACTCAGCACTCCTGGGAAATAACACACCGTGCAGGAATCTATTGCCGTCATGCTATCTGAGAGGAAGGATTTGACAAGTCAATTTTCTTTTCCCTTAGCTAAGCACACTTTAACAGCTCAGTTCCTCCCTGCTCTCCAAAGCTTTGTCGTCTCCAAAGTTCACAGTGACACAACCCACAATGCCACATCTTTGGGACATTTCAGATGTATCTTTTCTTTTCCAAAGATATAGAGCAACTTATATAGAGAAGTGGTTCTCTAGGGCCTGAACTGTGTTAGTCTCAGAAACGTGTGTTTGGGGTGACCAGGTGCTCTGAACCAGCACTGAGAGCTGAACCCCAAAGGACAGAAGCACCCATAGGTTTATAGTAGATTTAGTTCTTTTGTGGCTGTAATCTGTGGTACCTTCTAAATCATGAGGCTGGGGGTAAGGAGCTCTCTTGTTCAGACCTAGGAGGTAAAATCCTATTTTATAAGCCCCATGGTTCCTAGTCAGGGATCCCTGGTGCCTCAGACAGTAAAAAGAGTCTGCCTGCAATGCAGGAGACCCAGGTTCCTGATCTGGGTCAGGAAGATCCCCAGCAGAAAGAAATGGCAACCCACTCCAGTATATTGCCTAGAAAATCCCATGGATGGAGTAGCCTGGAGGGCTACAGTCCATGGGTCCACAAAGAGTTGGGCACAACTGAGAGACTTCACTTTCACTTTTATGGTGCCTCCTCAGCAATCAGGAAGCCCTGTGGTGAGAAGGTCATGAATAAGACTTCAAGATTAGATAAGAGTTAACAAGGCAAAGAAGTGGGGAGAATAGGGGAGAGGGGAGTGTAAAGGATGTGCCAAACAGAATAGAGTGTGCAAACAAGAGCCTGGTGCCTTCAGGAAACCGGAAGGAGGCTTGACAGGCCTCGTGTGTTGGGACAGGAACTCTGGAGCCTGACATGCCAAGAGTGGGAGAGGGGAGAACAGGTGAGGGGATACTTTCCCTCACTTCCACCTTTCCATTCTTCTCATCTTCACTTTATTCCTTATTTCTAACATACATACAGTGATTGCTATATTCCAGGCACTGTACTAAATAATTGTACCTAGATATAAATATAGGTAAAGGGATAGGTATAGAAATAGGGATAGCTATAGATAGATAGCACCAAAATGTGCTAACCATCAGGCAATAGCACTCATCTCCCATGCTAGTAAGGTCATGCTTAAAATCTTGCATGCTAGGCTTCAGCATTATGCAAACCAAGAACTTCCAGATATCCAAGCTGGGTTTAGAAAAGGAAGAAGAACTAGAGATCAAACTGCCAACATTCGCTGGATTATAGAGAACTAAGGGAATTTCAGAAAGACATCTATCTTGTTTCATCAACTACGCTAAAGCCTTTGACTTTATGGATCATGACAAATTGCGGAAAGCTCTTAGAGAGGTGGGAATACCAGACCATCTTACCGGTCTCCTGAGAAACCTGTATGCGGGTCAAGAAACAACACTTAGAACCCTGTATGGATATGAGAGTTGGACTGTGAAGAAGGCGGAGCACCGAAGAATTGATGCCTTTGAACTGTGGTGTGGGAGAAGACTCTTGAGAGTCCCTTGGACTGCAAGGAGATCCAACCAGTCCATCCTGAAGAAGATCAACTCTGGGATTTCTTTGGAAGGAATGATGCTAAAGCTGAAACTGCAGTACTTTAGCCACCTCATGGGAAGAGTTGACTCATTGGAAAAGACTCTAATGCTGGGAGGGATTGGGGGCAGGAGGAGAAGGGGACGACAGAGGATGAGATGGCTGGATGGCATCACGGACTCGATGGACGTGAGTCTGAGTGAACTCCGGGAGCTGGTGATGGACAGGGAGGCCTGGCGTGCTATGATTCATGGGGTCGCAAAGAGTCGGACATGACTGAGCGACTAAACTGAACTGAACAGAACATATTACAATATTTTGGTTTTATAAGAGAATTTAATTATTAGATCCTGTGTACTGAAGTCTTCTCCAACACCACACAGTTCAAAAGCATCAATTCTTCAGCACTCAGCTTTGTTCACTGTTCAACTCTCACATCCATACATGACTACTGGAAAAACCATAACCTTGACTAGGCGGACCTTTGTTGGCAAAGTAATGTCTCTGCTTTTGAATATGCTGTTTAGATTGGTCATAACTTTCCTTCCAAGGAGTAAGCATCTTTTAATTTCATGGCTACAATCACCATCTGCAGTGATTTTGGAGCCCCCAAAAATGAAATCTGACACTGTTTCCACTGTTTCCCCATCTATTTCCCATGAAGTGTTGGGACCAGATGCCATGATCTTCGTTTTCTGAATGTTGAGCTTTAAGCCAACTTTTTCACCCTCCTCTTTCATCAAAAGGTTTTTTAGTTCCTCTTCACTTTCTGCCATAAGGGTGGTGTCATCTTCATATCTGAGGTTATTAATATTTCTCCCGGCAATCTTGATTCCAGCTTGTGCTTCTTCCAGTCCAGCGTTTCTCATGATGTACTCTGCAGATAAGTTAAATAAGCAGGGTGACAATATACAGCCTTGACATACTCCTTTTCCTATTTGGAACCAGTCTGTTGTTCCATGTCCAGTTCTAACTGTTGCTCCCTGACCTGCATACAGGATTCTCAAGAGGCAAGGTCAGGTGGTCTGGTATTCCCATCTCTTTCAGAATGTTCCACAGTTTATTGTGATCCACACGGTCAAAGGCTTTCGCATAGTCAATAAAACAGAAATAGATGTTTTTCTGGAATTCTCTTGCTTTTTTGATGATCCAGCAGATGTTGGCAATTTGATCTCTGGTTCCTCTGCCTTTTCTAAAACCAGCTTGAACATCTGGAAGTTCACAGTTCACATATTGCTGAAACCTGGCTTGGAGAATTTGGGGCATTACTTTACTAGCATGTGAGATGAGTGCAATTGTGAGGTAGTTTGAGCATTCTTTGGCATTGCCTTTCTTTGGGATTGGAATGAAAACTGACTTTTTCCAGTCCTGTGGCCACTGCTGAGTTTTCCAAATTTGCTGGCATATTGACTGAAGCACTTTCACAGCATCATCTTTCAGGATTTGAAATAGCTCAATTGAAATTCCACCACCTCCACTAGCTTTGTTCGTAGTGACGCTTTCTAAGGCCCACTTGACTTCACATTTCAGGATGTCTGGCTCTAGGTGAGTGATCACACCATTGTGATTATCTTAGTTGTGAAGATCTTTTTTGTGCAGTTCTTCTGTGTATTCTTGCCACTTCTTCTTAATATCTTCTGCTTCTGTTAGGTCCAAACCATTTCTGTCCTTTATCGAGCCCATCTTTGCATGAAATGTTCCCTTGGTATCTCTAATTTTCTTGAAGAGATCTCTAGTCTTTCCCATTCTGTTGTTTTCCTCTATTTCTTTGCATTGATCACTGAAGAAGGCTTTCTTATCTCTCCTTGCTATTCTTTGGAACTCTGTATTCAGATGCTTATATCTTTCCTTTTCTCCTTTGCTTTTGGCTTCTCTTCTTTTCACAGCTATTTGTAAGGCCTCCCCAACAGCCACTTTGCTTTTTTGCATTTCTTTTCCATGGGGATGGTCTTGATCCCTGTCTCCTGTACAATGTCATGAACCTCATTCCATAGTTCATCAGGCACTCTATCTATCAGATCTAGGCCCTTAAATCTATTTCTCACTTCCACTGTATAATCATAAGGGATTTGATTTAGGTCATACCTGAATGGTCTGGTGGTTTTCCCTACTTTCTTCAATTTGAGTCTGAATTTGGCAATAAGGAGTTCATGATCTGAGCCACAGTCAGCTCCTGGTCTTGTTTTTGTTGACTGTATAGAGCTTCTCCATCTTTGGCTGCAAAGAATATAGTCAATCTGATTTCGGTGTTGACCATCTGGTGATGTCCATGTGTAGAGTCTTCTCTTGTGTTGTTGGAAGAGGGTGTTTGTTATGACCAGTGTGTTCTCTTGGCAAAATTCTATTAGCCTTTGCCCTGCTTCATTCCATACTCCAAGGCCAAATTTGCCTGATACTCCAGGTGTTTCTTGACTTCCTACTTCTGCATTCCAGTCCCCTATAATGAAAAGGACATCCTTTTTAGGTGTTAGTTCTAAAAGGTCTTGTAGGTCTTCATAGAACTGTTCAACTTCAGCTTCTTCAGCATTACTGGTTTGGGGCGTAGACTTGGATTACTGTGATATTGAATGGTTTGCCTTGGAAATGAATAGAGATTATTCTGTTGTTTTTGAGATTGCATCCAAGTACTGCATTTCAGACTCTTTTGTTGACCGTGATGGCTACTCCATTTCTTCTAAGGGATTCCTGCCCACAGTAGTAGATATAATGGTCATCTGAGTTAAATTCACCCATTCCAGTCCATTTTAGTTCGCTTATTCCTAGAATGTTGACATTCACTCTTGCCATCTCCTGTTTGACCACTTTCAATCTGCCTTGATTCAAGGACCTGACATTCCAGGTTCCTATGCAATATTGCTCTTTACAGCGTCAGACCTTGCTTCTATCACCAGTCACATCCACAGCTGGGTATTGTTTTTACTTTGGCTCCATCCCTTCATTCTTTCTGGAGTTATTTCTCCACTGATCTCCAGTAGCATATTGGGCACCTACCGATGCGGGGAGCTCCTGTTTCAGTATCCTATCATTTTGCCTTTTCATACTGTTCATGGGGTTCTCAAGGCAAGAATACTGAAGTGATTTGCCATTCCCTTCTCCAGTGGACCACATTCTGTCAGACCTCTCCACCATGACCCGCCCGTCTTGGGTGGCCCCACAGGGCATGGCTTAGTTTCATCATTGAGTTAGACAAGGCTGTGTTCCATGTGATCAGATTGGCTAGTTTTCTGTGATTAAGGTTTCAATGTGTCTGCCCTCTGATGCAGAGAAGGCAATGGCACCCTACTCCAGTACTCTTGCCTGGAAAATCCCATGGATGGAGGAGCCTGGTAGGCTGCAGTCCATGGGGTCGCTAAGAGTCGGACACGACTGAGCAATTTCACTTTCACTTTTCACTTTCATGCATTGGAGAAGGAAATGGCAACCCACTCCAGTATTCTTGCCTGGAGAATCCCAGGAACAGGGGAGCCTGGTGGGCTGCCACCTATGGGGTTGCACAGAGTCGGACACGACTGAAGCAAATTAGCAGCAGCAGCAGCAGCCCTCTGATGTCCTCTCACAACACCTACCGTCTTACTTGGGTTTCTCTTACCTTGGACGTGGGGTATCTCTTCACGGCTGCTCCAGCAAAGCACAACCACTGCTCCTCACCTTGGACGAGGGGTATCTCTTCACCACCGCCCCTCTTGACCTTGAACGTGGAATAGCTCCTCTCCGCCCTCCTGTGCCCACGTTACTGACCCCATTACTGCATGGCAAATAGATGGGGGAAAGGTGGAAGTAGTGACAGATTTCCTCTTCTTGGGCTCCAAAAGCACTGCGGATGGTGACTGCAACCAAGAAATCAGAAGACAATTGCTTCTTGCCGGGAAAGCAATGACAAACCTAGACAGTGTGTTGAAAAGCAGAGATGTTACTCTGCCAGCAAAGGCCCATATAGTCCATATCAGCTATGGTCTTCCCAGTGGTCATGTAGGATTGTGAGAGCTTGACTGTAAAGAAGTAGAATGTCTAAGAATTAATACCTTCGAACTGTGATGCTGGAGAAGACTCCTGAAAGTCCCTTGGACAGCAAGGAGATCAAACCAATCTTGAGGGAGATCAACCCTGGATATTCACTGGAAGGACTGATGCTCAGGCGGAAGCTCCAGTATTTTGGTCATCTGAGGTGAATAGACAACTCATTTAAAAAAGTCCCAGATGCTGGGAAAACTCAAAGGCAGAGGAGAAGAGCGTGTCAGAGGATGAGATGGCTGGATGGCATCACTATGAACATGAACTTGGGCAAACTCTTGGAGATGGTAAGGGATGGGAGGCCTGGTTCACTGCAATACATGGGGTTGCAAAGAATCGGACATGACTGGGCGACTAAACAACAATAGATAGATAGAAATAGATATATAGACATAGATTTGTGTGTATATACTCATTCAATTGTATAATTATAATCATTTAGTACTAACAATTACCCGGTGAAGTAGGCTGTTACAATGTAACAGTTGAAAGATCCAGTCAGTGCATCAGAGAAAGGTGTACTAAAAAAATCTTCCTGTTAGTCACTGTGTGTGCTGTGCGAAGCTGTTTCAGTTGTGTCCAACTCTTAGCAGGCTCTTTACCGCTAGCACCACCTGGGAAGCCCCCAGCAATTCCATTCTGAAGCATTCTTTCAAAGAATTGAAAACACATATTCAAACAAAAGTTCGCACTCCTGGCAGCACTGTTCACAATAGCCAATAGATGGAAACAACCCAACTGGACACCAATAAGTGAAGGGATAAACAAAATACATTATATCTGTACCATGGACTACTCATCACCCATAAAAAGGAATGACACATGCTGCCACTCCAGGAGATACAAGGAGATCCAACCAGTCCATCCTAAAAGAGATCAGTCCTGGGGGTTCATTGGAAGGACTGATGCTAAAGCTGAAACTCCAATACTTTGGCCATCTCATGTGAAGGGTTAACTCATTGGAAAAGACTGTGATGCTGGGAGGGATTGGGGGCAGGAGGAGAAGGGGACGACAGAGGATGAGATGGCTGGATGGCATCACTGACTTGATGGACATGAATCTGAGTGAACTCTGGGAGTTGGTGATGGACAGGGAGGCCTGGTGTGCTGCGATTCATGGAGTCGCAAAGAGTTGGACACCACTGAGCGACTGAACTGAACTGAACTGAGTGTGAAGTGGTATCATATTGTAGTTTTGATTTGCATTTCCCTTAAGCTGGCTTAAGGGCTTCCCAGATGGCTCAGTGGGTAAAGAATCTGCCTGCAATGCAGGAGACACAGGCAGATGCAAGTTCAATTCCCAGGACACTACTGAAGTGCCTGAGCACACACACATGCAAGTTGGCTTAAAGCTCAACATTCAGAAAACTGAGATCACGGCATCCGGTCCCATCACTTCACAGCAAATAGATGGGGAAACAATGGAAACAGTGACAGACTTTTTTGGGGGGAGCTCCAATATCATTGCAGATGGTGACTGCAGCCATGAAATTAAAAGATGCTTACTCCTTGGAAGAAAAGCTATGACAAACCTAGATAGCATATTAAAAAGCAGAAACAGTACTTTGCCAACAAAGGTCCATATAGTCAAGGCTATGGTTTTTCCAGTAGTCAAGTACAGATGTGAGAGTTGGACTATAAAGAAGTCTGAGGGCCAAAGAATTGATGCTTTTGAACTGTGATGCTGGAGAAGACTCTTGGGAGTCCCTTGGACTGAAAGGAGATCAAAGTAGTCCATCCTAAAGGAAATCAACCCTGAATATTTATTGGAAGGACTGAGGCTGAAGCTGAAACTCCAATACTTTGGCCACCTGATTCGAAGAGCTAACTCATTGGAAAAGACCCTGATGTTGGGAAAGATTGAGGGCAAGAAGAGAAGGGGGCAACAGAGCATGAGCTGGCTGGATGGCATCACTGACTCAATGAACATAAGTTTGAGCAAACTCAGGGAACTAGTGAAGGACAGGGAAGCCTGGCATACTGCAGTCCATGGGGGTGCAAAGAGTCGGACACAACTTAGCGACTAAACAACGACATGACTATCCTGTGCTTACCAGGTGTCACTAGTGGTAAAGGACTGCCTGCCAATGCAGGAGACCTAAGAGACACAGGTTCAGATTCCTGGGTCAGGAAGATCCCCTGGAGGAGGGCACAGCAACCCACTCCACATTCTTGCCTGGAGAATCCCCAAGTACAGAGGAGCCTGGAAGGCTACAGTCTGTAGGGTCAGGAAGAGTCAGATACGACTGAAGGGACTTACGACGCATACGTGACTGTCTTGAGTAACTTGTTTTTTAAAAAATCTTTATTATTTACTTATTTTTGGCTGTGCTGGGTCATTGCTGCACAGGCTTTTCTCTAGTTGGGGCTTCTCATTCCAGTGTCTTCTCTTGTTATAGAACTCAGGCTTCAGTAATTGCAGCAGGTAGGCTCCTTAGCTCTGGTTCCCAGACACGGGCTCAATAGTTGTGGCACACGGGCTTCGTTTCCCTGCAGTAATTGGGATCCTCTCTGATCAGGGATGGAACCCCTTGCTCCTGCATGGGCAGACGGATTCTTCACCACTGAGCCACCAGGGAAACCCCTAAGTAACTTTTGAATGCATCTTCTTGTTTAGTTGCTAAATCATGTCCGACTCTTTTGTGACCCCATGGACTGCAGCTCACCAGGCTCTTCCGTCCATAGGTTTTTCCAGCCCAGAATACTGGACTGGGCTGCCAAATCCTTCTCAAGGGGTCTTTGCAACCCGGGGATCGAACCTGCGTCTGCTGCAGCTCCTGCATCATAGGAAGATCCTTTACCACTGAGCCACCAGAGAAGCCCAAGAATGCCGGAGAGGGTTGCCATTCCCTTTCTAGGGGAGCCTCCTGACCCAGGATTGAATGCAGGTCTCCTGCATTGCCGGCAGATTCTTTACCATCTGAGCCATCAAGGAAGCCCCAGAATGCACCTACTTTTCTCTAATCCAGTGACTTGGTTTTGAGCTATCATATTGCAACAGCCAACTTCATAGAGTAATTATGAGGATTAAATGAGTCAATATATAAATCCACACAGGAAGATTCAACTGAAGCATCTCTGTGTCTTTAAATACCCCCAGAGCCTTCCAAGTGTTCATTGTTTTCTCCTATGGGGAGGCTCCTCCTCTTGGGGAACCAAATTGTTGTTAAAGCTCCCCCAAGAGGTTCTTATTAGGAGCCATGATTGAGAACCACTGGGTTGGGGCACTCTTCCCCAAACTGGTCAGATCGTGGGAGTCCCCTGGGACACTAATTAGGGTGGATATCCTGGCCTGGCACCAGATCTGTGGAAACAGAATTTCCAGGAGAGAGGCCTGGAAATCTATATTTTAAAAGAAGTGCCCACAGGTGATTCCTATGACCAGGCCTGTTTAGGAAACCTTGAGCTAATGGATAATCAAAGGGCAGTAAACACAGGGGGGCATTCTGCAACTAGATAATCTGGTTTTCAGAATATGATCGTCTAGCATTCTGGCTCTGGAAAGGTGAAGCTTGCTCACCTTTGGTGAAAACTTACTGCAGGGGTGCTGCCCCCCCAAGACTGTGTCCGCAGCCACACCCATGTGACAGACTGGCCCTCTTAAACCCTCTACAGTTAGGAGGGCCCTCAGTCTGTGAAGGACAGACTTCAGTGTGAGTCCCAGAGAGCTGGCGCTGCCCTGACAGATGCCTCAGCCCTTCTCTATGGCTCTTCTGCTTCGGTGAAATCATCCTGTTCCTACTGTGTGCGGGAAGTGCTCCAAACGCGATGGTGTCTCTAATCTCCACAGCATCTCTAAGGAAGCGAGCACTGTCTCCATTTTCTTAGATATGGCTCAGAGACATAAAGGAGTTTGCTCAAGGTCACATACCTAATGTGTGACTAAGCATGGATTCAAACCCATGTGATTACAAAGCTGTGACACATTCCACTCTGCAACTCTGTCTCTCAAAGATGACTTCATGTCCCCAGTTATAGCTCACCAGCCTATTTTGCTTGCTGCTAAGTTCTCCCAGTTATACCCAGGAATTTCAGAACTATAGCTCCAAAATACCTGGAACCATCCAGACTGAAGGAATCCAGGGAGAGTATCCAGGGAGTTTTGGGAATAGAGAGTTCAGAGAGAAGAAAAGGGGCTGATGAGAGCACCCAGCTTTGAGCACAGATGGCCACACTTCCCCATCCACCCCCATCACCACATCCTCCTAAACTGAAGGAAGCCGGAAGAGGATATCACTCTAGTACGGGTCAGCAGGAAAGATGTTGACCTCTGGGAGGGACATAGCTGGGGAGGGGTTATAGGAAGGGGAAAAATGGGACACGTCATCCCTTCCTCAGCAGAAACGAAAGACAGAAAACTTTCCAGCCATGTCAGGTGAGTCTTGTGACTATACCATGCTGCTTATGGGATTCAGGGTTTACAAGGCTCTGGAATTTTACAATGTTTCAGAATGAGCATGCAGGCAGTCTATGGAGAAGCCACTGGTAGACATCAGCTGTTCCTGAAAGAAAGGCCACACGACCTGGGGGACCCCAGTTCAGTTCAGCTCAGTTCAGTCGCATCCCATTCTTTGCGATCCCATGAATCCCAGCACGCCAGGCCTCCCTGTCCATCACCATCTCCCAGAGTTCACTCAGACTCACGTTCATTGAGTCCGTGATCCCATCCAGCCATCTCATCCTCTGTTGTCCCCTTCTCCTCCTGCCCACAATCCTTCCCAGCATCAGAGTCTTTTCCAATGAGTCAACTCTTTGCATGAGGTGGCCAAAGTACTGGAGTTTCAGCTTTAGCATCATTCCTTCCAAAGAAATCCCAGGGCTGATCTCCTTCAGAATGGACTAGTTGGATCTCCTTGCAGTCCAAAGGACTCTCAAGAGTCTTCTCCAACACCACATTTCAAAAGCATCAATTCTTCAACACTCAGCCTTCCTCATAGTCCAACTCTCACATCCATACATGACCACAGGATAAACCATAGTCTTGACTAGACGGAACTTAGTCGGCAAAGTAATGTCTCTGCTTTTGAATATACTATCCAGGTTGGTCATAACTTTTCTTCCAAGGAGTAAGTGTCTTTTAATTTCATCAGTCACTATCTGCAGTGATTTTGGAGCCCCCCAAAATGAAGTCTGACACTGTTTCCACTGTTTCCCCATCTATTTCCCATGAAGTGATGGGACCGGATGCCATGATCTTTGTTTTCTAAATGTTGAACTTGAAGCCAACTTTTTCACTCTCCTCTTTCACTTTCATCAAGAGGCTTTTGAGTTCCTCTTCACTTTCTGCCATAAGGGTGGTGTCATCTGCATATCTGAGGTTATTGATGTTTCTCCTGGCAATCTTGATTCCAGCTTGTGCTTCTTCCAGTCCAGCGTTTCTCATGATGTACTCTGCATAGAAGTTGAATAAGCAGGGTGACAATATACAGCCTTGACGTACTCCTTTTCCTATTTGGAACCAGTCTGTTGTTCCATGTCCAGTCCTAACTGTTGCTTCCTGACCTGCATACAGATTTCTCAAGAGGCAGATCAGGTGGTCTGGTATTCCCATCTCTTTCAGAATTTTCCACAGTTTATTGTGATCCACACCATCAAAGGCTTTGGCATAGTCAATAAAGCAGAAATAGATGTTTTTCTGGAACTCTCTTACTTTTTCCATGACCCAG
>SJYQ01095325.1:380282-402469 GCA_006410935.1 Redunca redunca
ACTGGATCATTTCTGGACTATTGTTTTCAGTAGTGTCACGTTTTAAGAGGGACATTTAATGGGTTTGAGTAGCACCTGAAGGAGCAAAGACGCTGACCTGTTTTATGTCCCCACACTGTGCTGGGCACTGTGGGGAATATAATAATGCCAGGGCAGTGGGAGAGGCTGTGATATACATACAGTGTGCTGTAATAAATAGTAAAATAGCATGAGGACTATAAAACAGATAATAAGAAAAATGCTGGAGGAAAAATAAAAAGAGAACAATTACCATTGAGTCACACCATCAACACTGTACATCCATGAATTCACCTGTGTCCAAACAAATAGGTACAACGCGACTGAACAAAAGTCGACTACTTCTTTTGGCTCTGTTAAAGAGACTATCATTATTAATGCTTGTTTAAATGGTGAGGAAGACTGTTCGAGACTATTACTGTAGGTACTGCCATGGGAGGAGCTCTTGCTCAATCTCTCAATACAGCAAAGACAGCTGGGATTTATAGCCAACAGCAGAGTGAGGGGTTCTTGAATGAAGAATCACTCAGAGACAGCGTTAAGGGTTTGTGGGTGGGGCAAAGTTGAAGCCTAAGGCAGAAGAGGGTTCAGAGGGGCCTAATGGAAGTTTCTTCAAGGAGAGTTTTTGTCATTTCTACATCAAAGTTAGACAATATGTTCCAAAACTGGGGGAAAACAGGCTTTGTCAGATAGCCACAGACATATAGGAAACCACATATACCATACATTATGAGTGAATCTAAGGGATTTCAAAAGTAATTTTTTTAGTATGTACTTGTTTATAGGCAAGATAGTAAGATACAACTCCCTGTAGTTATTTGGGAATTCGATGGAGAGGGTGGCATTGACCTTGTCCTTTGCTTTGAAGGCTAGATAGCATTTTAGTACTTGGAGGAGGAGGAAAGGCTTCTATGTTGATTCATTCTTTTTGTGAAACCCAGTCAAAGAAATGGAGAAATGTTGGCCTTGCAAAGAGAAAAATTGGAGAGGACAAGGTAGTTATTGGTGAATATTTTAAAGACTGTCCTGAGGGGAAGGGATTATGCTTTGGTGTCGTTCCAGAAGGCAGAGCTGGGTTCACTCAACATGGCCCCTCGGGGAATTCCTTGGTGACCTAGTAGTTAGGATTCCAGGCTTTCACCGTGCTTGCTTGGTTTCGGTCCCTGGTTGGTTAAGTGAGATGCCACAGACTGAGTGAATTAAGTGACATAGCCAAAAAACACCAGGTGGAAGAGATTTCTGTTCTGATTAGAGGGAACTCTCTTATGCTATGACCTCAACCCTCATCCACCCAATGGAAGTTTATCGCTTCTCATTGCTCCTTCTTCAAAGCCTGGTTATAGCTGGATGACATCCTACCTTGTGTTAGAGCTAGCGTCTCTCCACCAGAGAGACTCTCCACTGTAGAGCCTCTGAACACAGGGACAGGCCTTTCATCATGTTGGAGCCTTCCCTCAGTCTCCAGCATAGAGCCTTGTATGTATTAGATGCTCAATAAATGCTTCCCAGAATCTAAAAGAGTTAGTAAGTAGAGTTGATCTACAAGGGAAGAGGTTGTAGGGAGCTATAGCAAGTCACCCTGTATCGGGATTTCTGGGCGCTTCCTCCACTGAGAAGAATAGGTCCCTTCAAGCTATTAATCGGTTATTTTATAATTTTATGAAGTACCCTGCTCTCAACTCTTACTAATTTTTCCCACCTCTTGTTATTCATTTGGCAAATATATTTAATGGGGGCTCTACCATTTGCCTGTGCCCTGGTTCCTGCCTCTAAAGAGTGTAGGCTAGTAGGGAGTGGCAGATGTGTAGATAAACATGTCATTATGAGCTTCAGGAGCTAGGATTGTTTCCATAGCTGGAGTTCAAATTCTGACTCTGCCACTTACTAGTTGCATTTGATTTAAGCACGTATCTAAATTTCCCTAGCTGTTAAGTGTGTAAAATACTGCCTTTCTCTCAGTTGTGTGAGGCCAAAATAAAATATCATAGGTAAGGCATTTCCCCTGGTAACAGAGTGCATGGGCTTTGGAAGTGGCAGCTATCATTAACATTGCTGGTTAGGAGTCCATTATGGAATAAGCATTGGCCTCATGAAAAAGTTTCTGAGAGGAGATGATTCCTGCCTTGGGCAAGAGGTTCATTCTTTCATTTAACAAATATTGGCTGAATGCCTCCTATGAGCAAAGCAAAACTGTGAGTTGCTGTAGATACACAGAAGGAACCTAACTAAGGAAGAAGGAGGCAATTAAAGACAAATACTTAAAAAAATAAAAAACTTATTTAACTACTGTTCTGATAAGTGTTTGTGAAAAAAAGCCCAGGATGTTCGAGACTATGACTTGGAGACCTGACCTGAGTCTAGGAACCAGAAGCTTCTGGAGAAAGTGATGTTTGAGCAGAATCTTGAATGATAAATGGAGTTAGCAGATGTAAGACAAGGGGAGGGCAGTTCAGGCCGTTGGAGAAAGTAGCGCCTCCAAGGCTGGGGGTAAACTCCTGTGAACAGGTGACATGAGGTCAGAGGGAGGCAGGGGCTAGATTGGGTGGGCCATTGTAGGCCATGGGGAGGTGATGTGGGGTTTTTGTTTTTAATCTTAACAGAAATAGGAAAGCACAAAAAGTTGCAAAGTTGGACAGTGAGAGAATCAGTGTTTTTAGAAAGATCATTCTGGACCTCTATCCACAGTAAAAGCTTACATTTTACTTTCAGTCACTTAGTCAGTTCAGTCGCTCGGTCATGTCTGACTCTTTGCGACCCCATGGGCTGCAGCATGCCAGGCTTCCCTGTCTTTCACTATCTCCCGGAATTTGTTCAAACTCATGTCCATTGAGTCGGTGATGCCATCCAGCCACCTCATCCTCTGTCGTCCCCTTCTCGTGCTTTCAATCTTTCCCAGCATCAGGGTCTTTCCCAATGAGTCAGCTCTTCGCATCTGGTGGCCAAAGTATTAGAGCTTCAGCATCAGTCCTTCCAATGAATATTCAGGACTGATTTCCTTTAAGATTGACTGGGTGGACCTCCTTGCTGTCCAAGGGACTCTCTAAAGTCTTCTGCAACACCACAGTTCAAAAGCATCAATTCTTCGACACTCAGCTTTTATAGTCCAACTCTCACATCCGTATACGACTACTGGCAAAACCATAGCTTTGACTAGATGGACCTTTGTTGGCACAGTAATGTCTCTGCTTTTTAATATGGCGTCTGGTATACACAGCTTTCACAGGACAATATGTGTCCTTAAAACAAAGCTTAGCCTCATTCCCTACCTTCTGATATTTTTTATTCTAGTTTACTTCAGTTGTACAAAAGCCTTGGTCTGGTCTTTACCCACTGAGAGTTGCAATCCAGTTTGTAAAATATAGAGCTAGAAGTCCCGTTAAGATCACTTCTTAGGTAGCTAGTCAGATAAGAGCAGGTCCTGCCCCATTCTGGATAGGGCCATCTTTCCCCCGCCCCCTGCACCTGGACACTGGTGACCAGAACACACCCAGACATCCTCCCATTTTTCATTAGGAACTGCTAAGTTTCCAGCCAGTTTCAGGACCAAGCAAGATGTCAGGAACACAGTAGGGCTTTTCAAACCACCATCACCAGTTGGCTCAGGTGCACCCAGGCCGAAGAGGTGACTCAGAGTAACCCAAGGTTCATTATGCTATCTTTATAATAATCAGCATTGCAATTTTTTGTACCTCCCCCTCCCCCCTGTAGGTTTTGCTTGGGTGCTTATGGGTAAGCACCTATACAGGAGAAAAGTTGAATAACCTAAAGCTGTCAATCAGTTTGTCAGTCAGATAACTCAGGACACCAGGAAGGACTTTCCACCCTTCTGTTAAAACCTACCCTGCCCTCACTGCGGGGCTGCTTCTGGTTCCCAGACAGCCGACTCTCCTCCCTTCTCAAGAGTATACTTTTGCTTCACCTAAAAACTCCTGCTGCTTGAAACTGCTGTGTGTCTCTCAATTGAATTCTTTGCCTCAAAAGGACAGGAACTGAGGAATGGCTGTTCTGCCAGTAACAATCTGATATTGTATTTTGAAATACCATTCCTCAGCCTAGTAGTCGTTCCTGAACCAGGTCTAAAAAATTAGTCATCTTCCTCCTAACAAACGACGGGGAGCAGGGGCAGGGCGTTACACACCCAGGATACCCAACTGTGGCAGAAAAGTCTGGAGGGGGAGTGTGGTGGTACAATAGCTGGGATGGCTGAGCTGCCATTTAGAATGGGTGTGGGGTGGGGACCTGTTCTTCAGTTTCTTCCCAAAAATGGAATGATAATAGTTGCTGCCTCAAAGGGTTGTTGTGAGGAGTAAACGAGATAATGCAAGTAGCTTCTTAGAACAGCACATAGTAAGTGCTTAATAAGTGTTTTCTGTTTTTGTTAATGTGTCGTTTTTAATGTTGGAGCGTTCAGGAGAGCCATATTAAAGGGTTAGACTTAGTCCTGTAGTCTATGGAGTCATAAGTTGGGGGAAATGATCTGATTTGTGTTTGCTGATAACTCCAGTGGACTCTAGAGCTTCCCTGGTGGCTCAGATGGTAAAGAATCTGCTTGCAGTGCAGGAGACCCAGGCTTGATCGCTGGGTCACGAAGATACCCTGGAGAAGGGAATGGCAACCCACTGCAGTATTCTTGCCTAGGAAATCCCATGGACAGAGAAGTCTAGTGGGCTACAGTCCATGGAGTTGCAAAGAGTTGACATGACTGAGTGACTAACACTTTCACTTTCACTTCCTGCTGACTCTTAAGGGATGGACTATTAGAGAGGTGTGGAGTCCGAAGCAGGAGGAACAGTTCATAGGGCTTGGGAAAATGATGAGATCATCAAGCAGTTCACAGAGGAAATATGAATGACTAATAAACAGAAGGAAAGATACTTGATTATGGTCGTGATCAGGGAAATGAAAATGAAAACAAAGTACCATTCCTTGGAGCAAGCTCCGGGAGTTGGTGGACAGGGAGCCCTGGCGTGCTACAGTTCATGGGGTCGCAGAGTCAGACATACCTGAGCAGCTGAACTGAACTGAACCATTCATTTGCTTATCAGATTGTCAAAAATTTAAAGGATTGAAGGTTTCTGAAATTTTTTTCAGTGAGAATGTAAGTTTGTACAACTTGTTTAGAGGACAATTTGGCAGAATTTATCAAAGTAAAGGGGGCTTCCCAGCTGTCTCAGTGGGAAAGAGTCTGCTTGCCAGTGCGGGAGCCACAGGAGACCTGGGTCTGATACCTGGGCTCGGAAGATCCTCTGGAGGAGGAAATGGCAATCCACTCTAGTATTCTGACTTGGAAAACTCCATAGATAGAGGAGCCTGGCAGGCTACAGTCCATGGGGTCCCAAAGAGTCGGACACAACTAAGCGACTAACAACGTCAACAGTTTTTCTTATGTGAATACAAATTTCCAGGACTTTGCTGGTGGTCCAGTGGTCGACCACAGTTTAAATGCAGGGGCGCACACACATCAAAGTAAAGCTTCATTCTCTTTGACCCAGAGGGATGGTTATTGTAACATTTGAAATAGTCAAAAATTGTTGGCAGCCTAGCTATCTATTGCTGAACAAATAGTTAAACCCATCACAGTGCATTCATACTGTACTATCGTTTGCCACCATTCAGAAGAGCTAGGTGGCTTGGTAAAATGTTGTCATGGTGTCCGTGGTGGTGAAAGAAGTCTGTTGCAGAATAGTATGTGTAGCACACACAAAATATATGTGTACTTAAAAAATATATATATATTTTTAATGCAAGGAAAAGAGCCTGGAGAAGTATACATCCAACAGTTAAAGTCAAAGTGTTAGTCGCTGGATCATGTCTGACTCTTTGCCACTCCATGGACAGTAGCTCACCAGGCTCCTCCGTCCATGAATTCTCCAGGCAAGAATACTGGAGTGGGTAGCCATTCCCTTCTACAGAAGGTCTTCTCCACCCAGGGACCGAACCCAGGTCTCCCGCTTTGCAAGCAGATTCTCAACAGTTAAGCAGGTAGTTGAGAGTGAAAGAGTAGGAACCCTTAATGTTTTGTCAGGTAGTGAAGGGAAAAGGAGAAGGTCGTGGCAAAGGATGAGATGATTAGATAGCGTCATCAACCCAATGGACATGAATCTGAACAAACTCCAGGAGACAGTGAAGGATAGAGGAGCCTGGCATGCTGCAATCCATAGGGTCGCAGAGTCAGACACAACTTTGAAACTGAGCACGCAGGTACCCCCCATATCAGCATCCCACCTACATTGCCACATTTTATTCCACACTAAGGTATCTCATATCAATTAGGGTATTTTTGTTATTGTTTTATTTTAAAAGGATCATGTTATACACATTTTCCATCTCCTGATTTTCTTACTCGTCAATACATCATGGAAATGACTCCTAATTGTCTGGTATATTCTTCTAATTGCATTATTGGGTTTTTTCCTCAACATCTTATTATGACAAATTTCAAACATAATGAAAAATTGAAATAATGTGACATTTAACAACCATATACCCTTGTTACTGAACACAAATTGGTGTGCCCCGAGCATGCTGCTGCTGCTAAGTCGAGTCAGTCGTGTCCGACTCCGTTGGACCCCATAGATGGCAGCCCACCAGATTCCCCCGTCCCTGGGATTCTCCGGGCAAGAACACTGGAGAGGGTTGCCATTTCCTTCTCCTATGCATGAAAGTGAAAAGTGCCCCAAGCATATATGATACCAAATAGACCAAACTGTCAGAGTCCAGAGAAAGGGTTATTACAGGGCCAAGCAAAGAAAACAGGTGATTAAGGCAGCTCCCTGAGGGTTTTCTAGGAGAAGCTGTTATAGGCAAAATTTGGAATGAGGGCTGCAGGGTGTGTGACTTTCTTCTGATTGGTTGGTGGTGAGGTAACAGGGTGGGGCTCCGGGAATATTGTGCTCAGCCTGAAATTACTGTCATCCACCTGGGTGGTGGCCTTAGTTCCTAGCATGCAAAGCTATTGTTATGTGTATTCCATGAGGAGGAAATAGGACCCTGCCCCAAGGCTGCACTACTGTTTCTTGACTGCAAACCCCCCACAGCCCCTTCCCCACCTTGTTTCTGTATTCCCTCTGTTCCCTGATTAGCAACTGTTTGCATCTGCCCCTTGGAACTCTGGGAAGGTCAAGGAGGCTGAGTGAAGTCTATTTCTACAAAGAAGTAGCAAGGGACACAGATATGCTTTTGTGCCCTAGAGGGCCCCCACAGGGTCATGCTTGGTTTCACCTCACCTGGATTTCTTTTCTTTTTTTTTGAATTGCACTGAATTTTAATTGAAAACATTAAAATAGCCTGACTACTTATAATGAATTATAAACTTTGATAGTTAAATTGTGCTATCATTTACGAAGTTTTTATCCTTCATTATTTTGTAGACCTGAAAGAAACTTTGCATACTTGTGTTTTCAGTTCTCCATTTCAGAGGAAGTTTGTGAAGACAAGGTCCAAACTATTTATAAATTAAAACCCAACAGAGAAACGAAATAGAGGGAAAACAAAATCTATACCCAGCTGAGCGTAGGTGTTTTTTAAGCTCATGTTTTGTATAGGAAAAGGTAAGAACTAAAAAACGTAAAGTGATCCATTTTCAAAAATAGCTAGCTTTGAGTGACAGCTCGCTGGTTTAACAGCCGTAAGGAACTATTAGCCATACAAAACTGGAAAGCCTAGGATTTTTCACCCAGGGTTCATTCTATTGGTGAATTCAAAACATAAGGGTTTCACACAGGCTCACCCAATTGGTGAATTCAAAACATTAAAAAAAAACGGAAAGAGGTGCACAGGAAAGGAGGAAACAAGATGTCAGGGAGGGGCCGGCCCATAAAGGGGGAGGGAACAAACCTAGGTGACTTCCGAGAAAATTGTTCACCGCATAGTTACTCCAGTGAGGAGCTGGGAGAGGGGCTTGCATGCTAGGATAACTTGCTTTGTGTAAGGACTGTGGGTGTGCCTGCCCATCAGACACCTGATTTTGCAAGACCACAAAGTTTCGCTTTCTGCTATACCTCATATCTCCAAGTCCATTCTTGAGTTTGGGCTGGTGAGCATGTTTCTCAAAACAAAAGCAAGTGCAGTAGTAAAAACTGAGTCATGAAAATCCCAATCAGTTACTTTTAGCACGCCTCTTTACTTTCCCCTGGTTTCTTCTATGCTTGAGTCTTGAACAGGTACCCACTTGAGGGGGTGCTGGCGATAAATAGGCCACGGAGGAAGTGTCAGCAAATCCGGCCATAACTATGTAGACAGTCCGCCCTAACTGTTCAGCCAGGTACCCGTAGATAAATCCAACTATTGCAGGAAAAAAAAGAAAATTCCCTGGAACGTCTGTTGGCTAGCTTCTGGCCCTTGTAATGCATTTGCAGAGGCAGCAAGCACGGGTGCTCCCACAAGTCTGGTTCTGAAGGCGGGTGGCAGAGTGAGGGCAACCAAGACTCAGGGTCACTAGGGTCCGAGGTCAGCTTCTGAGCACAGCTCTGGGGGCCTGCAGGGCAGGGCGTTGCAGTGGCCACTCATCTAGATTTCTTAATCAGTATTTGACATATGCCTGCCCATCCATCTGTCTTGCTATATTTATCTTGCACCATATGGGGATGTGAGGATCTTAGTTCCCTGACCAGGGGTGAACTAGTGCCCCTTGCAGTGAAATTGTGGAGTCTTAACCACTGAACCAACAGGGATGTCCCCATTTAGCTATCTTAATTTTTTTTATGCATTTCATAATAAGTTACAGATACCAGTACAGTACAGTTGGGCTGGTGGCTCAGAGGTTAAAGCGTCTGCCTCCGATGATGCGGGAGACCCGGGTTTGATCCCTGGGTTGGGAAGATCCCATGGAGAAGGAAATGATAACTCACTCCAGTATTCTTGCCTAGAGAATCCCATGGACAGAGAAGCCTGGTAGGCTACAGTCCATGGGGTCGCAAAGAGTCGGACATGACTGAGCGACGTCACTTTCACTTTCACCAGTACAGTTCACCCCTGAACACTTCAGCATGATTGTTGTTATTACAACAATTGATCTAAGAGTTCAAAATTTGTTTACAATGGAGTTTCTTTTTTGGACCACTCCCCATAGCTTATGGGATCTTAGTGCCCAGATCAGAGACTGAACCCACTCTGTAGGCAGTAAGAAAGCAAAATCCTAACCACTGGACTGCCAGGGAATTCACGTTTACCTTCTTTTTTTTTTAAGTAAAATTTACCTACAGTGAAATCGACAAGATTTCAAGTGTCCCATTCTCTGAGTTTTAATGAATCCATATACCTGTGTGCAATACCCTATCAAGATATAAAACATAACATCACCCCAAAAAGTTCCTTCATCTCCTTTCCTACTTAGTTCTCAACCTTTACCCACCCAGTATCCACTGCTCTGAATTTTTTTTTTTTTTTTTTGGAGATACTATCCATTCTAGAACTTTATTTAATGGAACCAGATAGTATGTACTCTTTCATGTAAGGCATCTTTTGTTCGGCATAATGTGTTTGAGATTCACGCATGTTATTCTGTGTACCAGTGTTTTCTTTTTGCCGCCAATATTCTACTGCCAATTCTTTTGGTATTCTTTTACCACCAATATTTCTTATGGGCTTTCCTGGTGGCTCAGTGGTAAAGAATCAGTCTGCCAAGCAGGAGACTTGAATTCAATCCATGGATCAGGAAGTTCCCCTAGAGAAGAAAATGGCAACCCATTCCAGTATTCTTGCCTGAAGAATCCCCATGGACAGAGGAGTCTGACGGGCTACAGTCCATGTGGTTGCAAAGAGTCAGACTTAGCAACTAAACAACAGCAGTATATCTTATGTGAATATAAATCACAGGGACTTCCCTAGCAGTCCAGTGGTTAAGACTCCACGCTTGCAATGCAAAGGGCTTAGGTTAGATCCTTGGTCCAGGACCCACATGCAGCTCGCTTGGCCAAGGTGGGGGGGGGGGTGGAGGGAAATATATGTATATATATATATATGCACACATGCATGCTAAGTCGCTTCCATCATATCTGACTCTTGGTGACCCTATGGACTGTATAGCCTGCCAGGCTCCTCTGTCCATGGGATTCTCCAGGCAAGTATACTGGAGTGGGTGGCCGTGCTGACCCAGGGATTAAACCCATAGCTCATACATTGTAGGCAGATTCTTTACCACTAAGCCAACATGGAAACATATGTGTGTGTGTGTGTGTGTGTGTGTGTGTGTATATATATATACACACACATATATAGCAGTTTTATTCAAAATAGCCCCAACTGTGATCTTGGGCATATTGCTTAACCTCTGTTTTGGTAGTTGGCGGCAAAGTCGTCTTTAGACTGGTCTGGTGCGACCTTGCCTGCAGTTGGACTGTCCAAATTTGGATGATAGATATAACCTGACACTTGATATTCCGGGCCATCACACAGCATTGCTGGCAGCCAGAGGTTCAGTGTTTGCATTGTTAATGTGTTTCGTCTATAAAATAACAGTCTGGAATTGCTTGATACTTCTTTTACCCATTCTCCCGCAAGTCCTTATTGAATAAATACCAGTAGTAGGTCTACTCTAGATGTTATAGTCATGTTTCATTTTTTATGAATTTTTATTTCATGAACAATATAATAATATTTTTACTAAAAAGTCAGAGTATTATGTTCTGTTCGACTTTACAAGAAACCATCAAACCTTTTTCTAAAGTGATTGTACCATTTTATAGTCCATCCAACAATGCACGAGCATTCTGGTGTTTTTGTATCCTTGTCAACATTTGGCATTGACAACATTTTACATTTTAGTCTTTCAAATAGATGTGATGCATTCTTTTAAATAGCTGTCTGATATTCTGTGGTACGAGGGTTTACAGCTTATTCAGCTATCTCCCTTTGGATGGACATTTGTTTTCAATTCTTGGCCAATGTGAAGGACTTTACAATAGGCCTCCTTGCACATATGTTCTTATATGTTGGTATGTTTCTTTTCCATGGATACATTCCCATGAGTTAAAGGATACTTCCATATCAAATGTTAGGAGATGTTGCCAGATTGTTTTCCAAATGGTTGTGATATTTCTGCTCTCTACCAGCAATGTATAAGAGTTTTCTTTCCCACATAGTAACACCTGTTGTGACTGTCTTCTTTTTTGTCAGTCTCATGGAAACAAAATGATACTTCATTTTTACTTCAAATTGCACTTCTCTATTTTTGGAGTATCTTTTCTTACCCCTGATCAGAGTTTGCTCTTTAAGTTGAATATTCTGTTTTTCTATTGAATTGTTCATCTTTTTTCCCCTTGAAACCCAAATGACTAGATGTATAATGCAAGAATTGGTGCTTTTTTTCCAACAAGTATGTACTAAGTTTGTGATTAAAAAAAAAAATTTTTTTTTATTTTTATGGATGTCACCTTAAACCAGGTGA
This sequence comes from Redunca redunca, assembly GCA_006410935.1. Taxonomy (NCBI): domain Eukaryota; kingdom Metazoa; phylum Chordata; class Mammalia; order Artiodactyla; family Bovidae; genus Redunca; species Redunca redunca. Next base: position 391,687 of record SJYQ01095325.1, read on the forward strand.
ACTTGGATAGTGGTAATAGACATGAAGAATAATTTGAAAGCTGATAATACTTAGGTGGTAGTACCTTTCTCCTAGAGGAGGGCATGGCAGCCCACTCCAGTATTCTTGCCTGGAGGATCCCTTGGAGAGAGGAGCCTGGCAGGCTACAGTCCATGGGGTTGCAAAGAGTTGGACACATGTAAAGTGACTTAGCACGCAGGCATAGCACCTATCATAGACGCTGCAAAGCTTGCAGAGTTCCTCCTGCTCACATCAATGCAGAAGCTTCCAAAGATGGAAGATTTCACCTTAAAATTGTACTTTGGGCTTCTCTTAAAAGCCAGATCTGGCCATCTTGGGCCTGGCGACCTCTTTCTAGAGATGAGTAGCGTTTCCTCCTTTTAGACAGGATTTGTGCTCCTAGCTTTGCTCAGTCCCCTCAGGGTCCTGTTTTCTCTCTACCATTAAGCTGAGAGCTCCAGGGTGTTTCAGGGCACGTGAGCTTTTGTTTGTTTAGACTTGTTGCTTAGTCCCTTAGTCGCATCTGACTCTTCTGTGACCCCATGGACTGTGACCCACCAGACTCCTCTGTCCACAGGATTTTCCAAGCAAGAAAACTGGAGTGGGTTGCCATTTTATTCAGGGGATCTTTCCAACCCAGGGATCAAACCCGTGTTTCCAGCATTGCAGCTGGTTTCTTTCCCACTGAGCCACCAGGGAAGCCCCTGGTTAGAGTAGTAGATTATAGAATATTCACGTAAGAAGGATATGGGTAATCTTTTTATACTAATGACTCAAAAGTAGGCCCTGAGGTGGCTGCAGGTATCAAAGATACCTGTGGAGTCTGGCATCTGTTGGCATTTGAGTATGTGCCGATTCATGGAACTTAGTGACTCACTGACCAAGGGGCCCTGATGAAAGTTACCAGGGTTGATTTCAATCCCTTTGCCTCAGCCCCTCAGCAGCAGTTGAGCCTGATACCTGATTGTGAGCCTTCCTCCTGATTCTCTTCCCTCTCCAGGAACTTCCTGCTGTTTTCTATTCCTCCCTGGGTTGTGCTGACCTCAGTGGTTCTCAGACGACTCACTCCCTTGGAAGATCCTGAACATTTCCATATTTGTAAATACTATTGACGTCTCCCTATTATTAGGGTCTGCTTTGCTTTGGCCTGAATCCTCAGCTTTTGATTCATGGAGCTAGCTGCCTGTGGACCATGGGGATCTCAGATTGACCATGTCCAGAGCTATATGTCCCTCCAGCCTCCTCCTCCTCCTGTGTCTCCCTCCTATCTCAGGAATAGTCCCTGAAGCCAAGCCACTGCTTTCGGTATTGTCCTTGACTCCTCCCTCTTCCCAGCCTACATTTGCTTTCCTGTCCGAAACCAAAATCTGCTAATTTTTTATTCTAAACATCAGATCTGTCTCCTCTTCCATCCTGACCACTGCCTTGTTCGGACCCTTGTCAACTTTGAATTGGACGGTTGCAATGGCCTTCTTCTAACTGGTCTCCCTGCCTACAGTCTTGCCTCCAGCAAATCCATCCTCCATTCCTGATGCCTGGGTGATCTGAAATGCAAATATGATCTTGCCACTCCCCTGCTTAAAACCCACCAACATGGGGTGGTTGTGTAACCACAGTGTAGCCTCTGGTGCAGGCTGGAAGTAAGTTACTACTCTTAACTACTACTGTTGCTACTAGTACTACTATTACTACTAATAGGATACTAATAATAGTAGCTAACATTTCTTGAGCATTTTCTATTGTGTTTTCACATGATTTAGTATCTTTTTAAGACAAATGAGAGCCAATTCAAAGTTTTCTGAATGGTATCACACACTTGCATGGGGGGAGGGAGAGAGGCAGAGTTATAGGCAGAGGGCACCAGGGAAATGTCCATAACCATGAATGATCTTATTTTATGCTGGTTGAGCCCTAATAGTTCAACAGAAGTGGCCATGGTTCCTAGGAACTAGGATTTGCTTTCATTCCCCTCAAAGCATGGAGGGAGGGTGGTCAGCTGTCCAGAGCGTGAATGTGTCTATGACGTGTCACATGTGGGGTTGTCCTCTGGCCCTTAAGTGCCAGTAAAGGAGGAGAGCTGCTGGCCTTCAAGGTCAGGTGCAGGCTTCATGGCTTGGCATGCAAAACTATGCGAGACCTGGTCCCTGCCCACCTCTGCTGCCTCCTGCCAATCCCTCCTTGCACTCTTCACTCTAGTACAACCAGACTGGATGTGATACTAATCATAGTGCACCTTACTGAGATCTTATGTGCCAAGCACTGAGCTAAGTGGACACCGCAGTGTCAGTCTCTCCTGTGATCCACACAACCACCCCGGGTTGTGCTGTTACCCCCATTTTATCCAGGAGCAAAGTGAGGCTCTGCGAGGTACAGTGACCCAAGGTGACCCAGCTAGTGTCAGAGAGGGTGGTCCCCCCAGCTTCCCCGACTCATGCCCCCACACTTCGGCTCACACTCTGTGCTCCGTCCTGCGCCTGAATGACACCCATTCATTCTTCAGGACTCAGTTCTGACGATGTTTCCTGGGGAAGCCGCCAAGTCTGAGTTCCTCCCCTCTGAGCTCCAGGCAGGGGCTGGAATTAATGTGTTCCCTCCATGCTCCTCAAGGCCTCTTTGAACCCCCAGCATCTAGCACAGTGTCTGGCACATAACAGGTCTCTGTAAGTGTTTGTCGAGTTGACTAAACTGAAATCCAGGCACTGAACCTTGGGGTTATTGTCCTTCTGACCAGTTTTCCCTGTCTTCACCTTCTTTAGGCCCAAACAAGCTATTTGATCTCTGGAGAAGGATCCTTTCCCTTCCTGCTTGGGTTCTACCTGCACCCTCTGACTTCGGGGGGACACTGCTGTCTGATCAGCCACCTTGCCCACACACCCTGGACACCTGCACTCTCTGCCCCCTCACTCCTCACCAGCGGGCTGGACCTGGGATCCACTCCCCACCACCACCCTACCAATCAGCTTCTTCGGCTTCCCCCTCTGCCTTAACTCTTTCTGCTTCAGTGTTTATATTTTTTTCTGTCCCAAATTGCCCTCTCCCTGCCCCAGCTCTTCATTTCTTACTCTTTCTTCCCTTAGTCCTCCATCTCAACAGCCCACCATTGGACTTTTCTCCTCAGAAGTGCAACTTCCACCAACCTGCTGCTTATTTAAAACAATCATATTTAGTCTTGGGGAGGGTCCCCTTGCCTTCCCTGAAAACATTAAGAAGTCCTGCTGTCCTGGCCCGAGTCTCTGTCCCCAGCCCCATCCTGTCCCACACAGAGTGGCTCTCAGACTCCCTCCCCAGCTTGCCGTCCCCTGGCCCTCACTCTCCAGTCTCCTCTGCTCCCGGCAGCTTTGGGACCCCTGCCCCTGGCTTCTCCTCCATGCTGTATGGAATGAAGATTGCCAATCTGGCCTACGTCACCAAGACCCGAGTCAGGTTCTTCGGGCTCGACCGCTGGGCCGACGTGTGGTTCCCAGAAAAGAGGAGAATGAAGCCGGGGTTGGAAATGAGCAAACACCACAGGTCACTGCTAGCCACTATCTTTCATGACAGGTGTGCTTGTGTGTGACAGGGTGTGCAAGAGGGGCCTGGGTGTATGGGAAACCGTGTGACTGGGGCTTGCCTGGGCTTGGCAGGGGTGGGCTGGGGGCTCCCTCCTGCAAGGACTGAGGGGAGGGCAGGGAAGGAGCTAATTGGCCTGAGTTGGGGGGTGGGTTTCCTGAGCATGGCTGGCACTTGGCCATCCTCCGCATTCTGTGACTTTCCCGAGGGCAACCCCCAGTCCTATCTGCTCCTGCCCCAGCCCTGCCCGCCCTTGACTCCCACTCTCCCCAGGGCTGAGTATATGCATGGGAAACATGGGGTGAATGTGGAAGTCCAGGGGCCCCACGAAGCCCGAGATGGACAGCTCCTTATCCGCCTGGATTTGAACCGCAAGGAGGTGCTGACCCTCAGGCTTCGGAATGGCGGAACCCAGCCTGTCACCCTCACCCACCTCTTCCCATTCTGCCGGACGCCCCAGTTTTCCTTCTGCAATGGAGACCGGGAGCTGCCCTGCCTCCTGGGCCCAGGTGAGTGGGCTCTCAAAGAGCCTCTGGTGGCCAGAGGCCTGCCCTAGGAGGGTCTGTTGCTTCAGGAATGTGCTATTGCAGGCTGGTGGGGCTGGCCTTGGGGTAGGGGCTATCTGGGGGATGTCAGGGTCAGGATGCTCCTGGGCAGCTTCCTCCCCAACCCGGCTCACTTAGCTGTCTTCTCCCAGGTGAATGCTATGAGCTCCACGTTCACTGCAAGACCAGCTTTGTGGGCTACTTCCCAGCCACAGTGCTCTGGGAGCTGCTGGGCCCTGGAGAGCCGGGCTCAGAAAGAGCTGGCACTTTCTACATCGCCCGCTTCTTAGCCGCCGTGGCCCACAGTCCCCTGGCAGCACAGCTGAAACCCACGACTCCCTTCAAGCGGACCCAGGTCGCTCGAAACCCTATGGTTACCAGCCGGATAGAGGAAGGAGAGAGACCTGACCGGTAAGTCCTCTGTCCAGCCCAGTCCAAGCTGGGGGGTCCCTCCTCACATCACCGTGTGGGCCCCTTTCCTGACGGTGAGTTCTTAACTCCTCCAGACCTCAGAGACCTTTTCTAAGAAGAAAAGCGTATATGAGGACAGTGTGGAAAAGTTTCAAGTATTTTTGACTGTATGATGGATTATCAGACAGCCGGGGTGGTCGTGTTTCTCTCTCGCCCTCTCCCCCTCCCCGTCATAACAGCTTTATGGAAACAACTTGCATACTATACAATTCATTCCTTTAAAGTGTACAATCTGTGATTTCCTTAGCATATTCACAGTTAGGTCCTACCATCATCACAATCCATTTTGGAACATTTCATCACCCCCAAAAGGAGCCCATACCCTTTAGTTATCACCCATTTTGTGTCTCTGCCCCCTCGCCTCCTAGCCCTCACCAACCATTCGTGTACTTCCTTTCGATTTCCCTCTTCTGGACATGTCATGTGAATGGAATCATATGTGTAGACATCTCTTTTTAATATGTCCAGGTGTTCACAAAATACTGAGCTATAAAAGCAAACTGTGAGACCACTGTGCTCTTTCTGCTAAAAATATATGTATAGGGGAATTCGCTGCGGGTCTAGTGGTTAGAACTTCAAGCTTTCACTGCAGGGGGCACAAGTTCTATCCCTCATAGGGAACTAAGATCCCACAAACCAAGCAGGACAGCCAAGAAGTTAATTAATTAATTGGCTAATTAATTTAAAATATATTTGTATAATACATATTGACAAAGAAGAATTTCTGGAAGGCTACATATCAAAAAGTTAACAGTGGTTATCCCTGGATGGTGAGCATGCTGTTTATTTACCCATTTATTTATTAATTACCTATTTTCTGATTTTTTTTTTCTCTAATGAACGTGTATTGTTTATATATGTATATAGACAGCCTCACAGCTTCTGGGATACTAGTTCCCCAACCAGGGATCAAAGACAGACCCCCTCTGCCATGGAAGTATGCGGTCCTAACCACTGGACTGCCAGGGAATTCCATATACTATATATATACATATATATATTTTTTTTTCTTTTAATGCTTTCAAGTATCATGCTTTCTGAAAATGAAAATGGTCCAGCCTTGGCATGAGCAGCCTCATGAGACAGTGAGTCCTCTCTTCTAGGGCAAAGGCTACTGACCCCTTTCAGCAATAGTATTGAAGCAGGGCTTTGTGCCTCCCCAGGGAAGGGCCTTCTCAGGGTCTCTGAAGGCGAAGGATCTCTGTGTTTGTAATAGCTTTTCTTGTCCCCCCTCCTGCAGTGCTAAGAACTATGACCTGGAGTTCAGTTTGCCACTGGGAACCTACTACCCACCCCCCCGCCTCAGACAGCTGCTCCCCATCCTTCTTCGGGGAACAAGTATTTTCACTGCCCCGAAGGAGATTGCTGAGATCAAGTAAGTACCATATGTCTGCACCCTTCACACTGCTTTATATGTTTCTTCTCTGCTCACTTCTTGTTTCTGCCGCATGCCTCTGTCCTCAGCCTCCCATGCTCAGTTCATTCATCCCCTGACTGGCCAACACACCATGTGCCAGGCTGCATTCAAGGTTAATCACTCACATGAAGGCCCTGACATTGTAGTTGGGGAAAGTGAGCATCTCTCATCTCATCTTATGTAGTGATAAGTACTATGAAGAGCTAACTAATGTTAAAGCAGGGTAAGGGGTGGGCTGTGCTGTTTTGCAGAGGACAACTAGTCCTGGCCTCTTCAAGGAGGTGACATTTGAGCGGAGCATGACATTTGAATGAGGTGAGGGTGTGAGTCATGGGAGGATCTTTGAGAGAGGGTGTTTCCGGCTCCAGGATCCACAATGCAGGTCTGAGGTTTGAGGGCAGGGACTCCATTCTTAGAGGCCTCTGACCCCCATCTGCTTCTCTGCTCTTCTAGTCTTCCCTGATTCCTGACGTTTCGCAGTCTCAGGGCTGCAGAGGGAGAGGTGCTCCAGGACATGGGGTTTGCCTGACCCATCCTGTTCCTCTCCCTGCCCTCCCATCTCCCCACCCGTCCCTGCCAGGGCCCAGCTGCAGACAGCCCTGAAGTGGAGGAACTACGAGGTGAAGCTGCGGCTGCTGCTGCACCTGGAGGAGCTGCAGATGGAGCATGACATCCGGCACTATGACCTGGAGTCAGTGCCCATGACCTGGGACCCCATAGACCGGATCCCCCGTCTGCTCACCTTGGAGGTCAGGGCTTGCATCGGTAGTAGGGAGGATGGACTCAAGTTAGCCAGCCCACAGACAGTGGGCAGAACAAAAGGATAATGATGCTGTTCCCGTCCCAGAGGGCTCAGCAAGGAGCAGAGTAGGCATCTGGGCCCCCAAAAGAGGCGTCAGAGCAGGGTACTAGGGAAGACGGGGCTTTTAGCCCAGACTTGGCTATCACTTGGCTCTGTAACCTTGGGCAAGTCTTTCGCTATCTCTGGGCCTTAGTTCGCTCACCTGAAAAGCATGGAGCTGAACTAGATGATTCATGTTCTTTTTTGTTCATCTGTTTGGGGTTTTTTTTTTTTGGCTGCACTGGATCTTCATTGCAGTGTGCAGGCTTTTCTTGTTGCAGCGTGCAGGCTTAGTTGCCCTGCAGCATGTGAGATCCTCGTTCCCCCAACTGGGGATCGAACCCGAGTCCCCTGCATTGGAAGGTGGATTCTTAGCCACTAGACCACCAGGGAAGTCTGGAAGATAATTCTTAGAGAACTCTCCAGCTCTCAGATGTTGAATGTGTATACATAAGTCCAGAATTGCACATGAGAACGGATTCCTGCACGCATGTTCTGAGAAAGGCACCAAGTGAGAAGAGACAGCAAGTGAGGACGATCAGGGAAAGTTTCCTGCAGAAACTGAGTTTTGAACAAGATTTTAAAGGCAGAGTAGAAACTGAACTGGCCAAGAGGGCAGCTGGACTTACTGGGAAGCTGACCCCTGGCTCTTGAAATCGTGCCCTGGAGGGTTGCCAGGACTCCTGGACTCAGCATCTCTGAGCAGCTTGGGCAAACTTGTCCCTTCCCCATCTCCCCTGACTCTTGCCCTACCTGGTGGAAGAGGAAAGAAGCAAAGCTCCCTGAACCCCAGGGTAGAGGTGGCTTGTCAGATCTTGTGTTTCAGGAGGGGGTCTCAGTGGGCCCTCCACTGGTCATCTCGGGCTAGAAGCTTGCTGGTGCTTTTGCTTCCTAGGTTCCTGGGGTGGCTGAGAGCCGCCCCTCAGTGCTGCGGGGTGACCACCTATTTGCCCTTTTGTCCTCTGAGACATATCACGAGGATGCTGTCACCTACAAGGGCTTTGTGCACAAGGTGGAATTGGACCGGGTCAAGCTGAGTTTTTCCACCAGGTAGGTGTTGAGGGAACCCTGAGCTGTAGGAACATCTACAGATGGCCCAAAGGCCAAGGGAGGAGGGTGTTTCTCCCCACAGTGAGTGGGACCCCAGGGACAGAGCAGGGGGCGACCCTGAGGTGCCTCAGCAGCTTCCTTTCCTAGAGAATTGCTTGGAGGTCTGGGAAAGGGAGTGGGGTTGGGGTAGATTGAGAGAGTCCTGGCCTTTTATTGCCCACCCCTCCTTACTGAAATGCTTCCCCGTCTCTCTCCCTTCCCAAAGCCTCCTGAGCCGCTTTGTGGATGGGATGACTTTCAAGGTGAACTTCACTTTCAACCGCCAGCCCCTGCGGGTGCAGCACCGTGCCCTGGAGCTGACGGGGCACTGGCCACTTGGGCCCATGCTCTTCCCTGTGGCCGCTCGTGGAGTCCCGCTGCTGCCCTCAGATGTGAAGCTCAAGTGAGACTGTGGGCAGGGGATCCGGGGCCACTTGAAGTATGGGTGTAGGGGATGCGGTCAGGGAGGCTTCTGGGACTCGACAACATCGTGTTTGTGGCACTCTGCCAGGCTGTACGACCGGAGTCTGGAGTCAAACCCGGAGCAGCTGCAGGCCATGAAGCACATTGTTATGGGCACCACCCGCCCCGCCCCCTACATCATCTTTGGGCCTCCAGGGACGGGCAAGACTGTCACCCTCGTGGAAGCCATCAAGCAGGTAGGGCCTGAGCCTGTGGCCTACACTCTGAGTCCCCCTAGAACCAAGGGGCTGCTGCCCCAGGTTCTGCTTCCTTCCAGCTCCCCGAACACACTCCCCTGAGCTAGCCAGTGTGGGTAGGGCCAGTGTGGCTTTGAGCGATGGGTGCACGCTGAGTATTGCACGACTCCACACTGCAGTTCCTGCCTCAGTCATGGCTGTTGTGTTCAGTCGCTCAGTCATGTAGGACTCTGTGACCCCATGGCCTGCAGCACACCAAGCTTCCCTGTCCTTCACCATCTCCCAGAGCTTGCTCAAACTTGTGTCCATTGGTCAGTGATGCCATCCAACCATCTCATCCTCTGTCGTCCCCTTCTCCTGCCTTCTGTCTTTCCCAGCATCAGGGTCTTTTCCAATGAGTCACCTCTTCGCCTCAGGTCGCCAAAGTGTTGGAGCTTCAGCATCAGTCATGGTAGCCCTTTATATTTACTGCAGCAGTTTTCTAGCATCAAGTCCTGTTTGGACTGCAGTGGGCTGGGGATCAGAACTTGCCTTTTTAGTCACTCCCTCCCCTAGCAATGGGAGAGAGATGCCACACTGCGCCAGCCTGAGTCACAACCACACTTCTCTGTACCACCCCCCACCTGGAGACCAGAAGCTGCTTCCCACACTGTGTTTATCCCCACCCCAGGTGGTGAAGCACTTGCCCAAAGCCCACATTCTGGCCTGCGCTCCGTCCAACTCAGGGGCTGACCTCCTCTGTCAGCGCCTCCGGGTCCACCTACCCAGCTCCATCTACCGCCTCCTGGCCCCTAGCAGGGATATCCACCTGGTCCCTGAGGACATCAAGGTACCTAGGGAAGGCAAGCAGCCGAGGGACAGTGGATGCTGCTCTGGGTCAGGAAACTAGGAGACCCTCATTCTGAGATACTCACTGTGTGACCTTGGGTGGGTCAGGTACCCTCTCTGGGCTTTAGTTTCAGTTGTGTGTAACGTGAGAGAAAGTAAATAAAATTGCCTGGGGGCCCCGGAGCCAGAGTGAGGGTGAAATTGGCGGTGAAGCCAAGCTGACTCCTTTCTCTGCCCAATCCTCAGCCCTGTTGTAACTGGGATGCAAAGAAGGGGGATTTTGTATTTCCTTCCAAGAAGAAGCTGCAGGAATATCGTGTCTTGATTACCACGCTCATCACTGCCAGCAGGTGGGAAGTGTGTGTGTGTGCATCTCTTAATATTGTGTTAGTAAAGAGGTGGCAGGCTGGGGAGTTGTGGGGAGGGCCGGCCTAGGCGAGCATTCAAGTTTGACAGTCTGGGTGTGACCCCTGCCTGGCCTGACACCTCCCAGGTTGGTCTCGGCCCAGTTTCCCATCGATCACTTCACACACATCTTCATCGACGAGGCTGGCCATGCCATGGAGCCAGAGAGCCTGGTGGCCATAGCAGGTGAGAAGTTTGAGGGGGCTGCAAGTACGCCCCACATGGCGTCAGAGAGGCCTCACCACATGCCTTTCTCCCCATCACTCCCCACTTTCCAGGGCTGATGGAAGTCAAAGAAGCAGACAACCCAGGAGGGCAGCTGGTGCTGGCAGGGGACCCTCGGCAGCTGGGGCCTGTGCTGCGCTGCCCGCTGACCCAGAAGCACGGGCTGGGCTACTCACTGCTGGAGCGGCTGCTCACCTTCAATGCCCTCTACAAGAAGGGCCCAGATGGCTATAACCCCCAGTTCATAACCAAGCTACTGCGCAACTACAGGTACCCCACACCCTCCGCCAGCCCAGCTGTAGCCTCCATCGCACAGCCCTATTGCTAGAGACTATACAGTGAAAAAAGACTGTAAACAGAAGGTCTCCTCTGCAGTCCCATCACTACTGTTTGTAGATAGTGTGACTTAGCAAGTGCCCTCACTCTAGAGCAGTTTGCCTATTTGTATATCAGGGGATGGTCAGTGGTTCCCAGACACTGGAATATGTCTGAGGCAGGTCCCGGGTGAAGTTTCTAGGCAATCCAAGGAGAAATGAGAATAATACAGACAATTAATGATTATTATTCAAGTTAAAGAGCTGTATACTCTCTTCCTTTAGTCAGAGAGTTCTTGCATCTGAAATGCTCAGTTGAGTTCCTAGGTGGATGAATCTTTAGTTCCTTAGATGAGTCCACTAAGAATGCAAATAAATGTTAGCTGTTATGTTAGTACTGCTTGTATTTTTGGATTTGGGTTTGTTGTTTTTTTTTTTTT
>SJYQ01095325.1:403702-444464 GCA_006410935.1 Redunca redunca
AACTAAAATTGGAAAGTAGAACAAATTCTGTATAGTCAAACAAAAAACTTCAGTTAGGGAGGCATACTTTTAAAAGTAGAAAAATATATCAAAGATCAGAATTGTTGAACACAATTGTGGTTGTATTAGCAGACAATAGACTGTCAATTAATGTCAGTGATATTATGAAATTATATATATATATTTATGATACAGAAATATTAGATTATATACTCAAACATTTCTCTAAATATAAGGGAGTCCCTGCATTTGGAGTAAGATCACTCAACTGCACACCCAAAATCTCTGTTCACAGGCTCAAGGGGAATGATAATGATAAGTACAAATCAAAAGGGACCCTTAGAAATATATGTGTGTGTACCTTGGGAGACCTCCCCACCGTCCTCTGAAACATTCACAGCCTCAGTCCTTCATCTGATTTGGGAACATTTATTGTTTTTCCAGTAGTCACGTATGGATGTGAGAGTTGGACTATGAAGAAAGCTGAGCACCAAAGAATTGATGCTTTTGAATTGTGGTGTTGGAGAAGACTCTTGGGAGTCCCTTGGACTGAAAGAAAATCCAACCAGTCCATTCTAAAGGAGATCAGTCCTGGGTGTTCTTTGGAAGGAATGATGCTAAAGCTGAAACTCCAGGACTTGGGCCACCTCATGTGAAGAGTTGACTCATTGGAAAAGACTCTGGTGCTGGGAGGGATTGGGGGCAGGAGGAGACAGGGACGACAGAGGATGAGATGGCTGGATGGCATCACTGACTCGATGGACATGAGTCTGAGTGAACTCCGGGAGTTGGTGTGATGCGATTCATGGGGTCACAAAGAGTTGGACACGACTGAACGACAGAACTGAACTGAACTGAACTGATGCTGATCTCATGAGATCCTTTGTGCTGTATGCTATGCTTAGTTGCTCAGTTGTGTCTGACTCTTTGCAATCCCATGGACTGTAGCCCACCAGGCTCCTCTGTCCATGAGATTTTTCATGCAAGATTACTGGAGTGAGTTGTCATTTCCTCCTCCAGGAAGACTGTGAAATAGGAAGAGTTTATCTTTGGAAACACTCTATCTCCCTTTTCTGTACGTTTGCTGTCCTAGAAGTGAGTGGTGAGGATCCCCACCCCCATCCCCATCCCCACCTAACTCACTGCCCCGGATTGTCGCCCTTTATTCTTGTTCTTTTCTGTCTCCATAAGACTCTTGGGACTCCCAGGTCAGTTCTCATTCCTTGGGCTTCAATTCACAAATTATTTAAAAGAAAGGCTCCTTAAGTATGTATGTAAAATGTATGTTGTCTGGAGTCCTTGTACAATGCTACCTGGAAATCAGGTTCCAGCAAAACTAATGTCCTTGACTCTTTCCATGAATGTTTCCTTCATCTAATGACATTAACTGAAATGTAATTCTTCCCTGATAATGCTGTTGTTTTCTGTAGCACTTTCAAGTGTTGACTTCTTTTACTTCTACATACCTCAACACAGAAGTATGGGTGTATTTTTCATTTTTTTTTTCTAAGACCTACTCTAAGAAGTGAAGGTATTTATCAGTGCAATTTCTTTGCCTTGCTTATGGGATACAATTCTACTAAATTAAATATTTAATTGCTTTCTTTGTGGATAAGACTTGTGGATCAGTACACAATCCACATATTCTGACAGAGTAGTATGTTATAAATCGAAACCTCTTTTATATGGCTTCAAATTTTCTTTTCCCTATTTTGACTTCAGAAAATTCTCTATGCATAGACTGACACCTGCTCTCCTTTTCACATATGCCAAAAAGATTTTCATAAATGCTAATATACTTATAATTAATAATATTCTGGTAAATAGTTCAGGCACTGATAAGGTAGGTATGGGTTGATTAAGCAGATTTCATCATCATTCAGACAAAAGAAGAAATATGGAACTTTAGCAAGGTTTGATTGCTTTCCTTAAGGAAAGCAACACTGTTAACTTAAGGCCTGTTGGTTTCTCAAATCTAGTCTGTCTTAGCCACATTGATGCCAAAAAGAAGTGTGGAGTGCAAATGTATTATCTTGAGACAATGCCTAGGAGATTAGAGACATAACAGGCAGTTGGTATGTCTATTTCCCTGTATTTATTTCTTTGTCCACCCTATCCTTGAACAGGCCGGGAATTAATAAAGCTGTTTGTTTGATCCATGTGAACGGGTTAGAAAATAGTGCTTCAAAATAATCTAAAACAATACCTTACCGGTACATTAATTCACTCTATCCTATGCAAAACTCATCGTGAGTCCTCCTCAAACTTCATGACTTACTGACATCTCCCTCCCTCTATATTCTCTTTTATGATTATTGGCACAAAAATTCCATTTGGTTAGCAAATCCAGAAACTTAGGGGTGATATTTAAGCCTGCCCTCTCTAACCATCTCATTATACAAACTCCACCTCATACCCTGCATTTGAATAGCTGTCATTTTCTTTCCTAAATTTGTCCCCCAATACTTCTCTTACCTATTACCATGGTTTCAACTTCAAGATCTCACTGGACTTTTTTCTTTTTGCACCAAAGCTATTGCAATTATTACTCTAATTAGCTTCTCAACTTAGTCTTCCTTTTACATAATCTATCCTCCAACGACTGTCAAAAAAATCCTTTAAAGTCACATTTATCATTCACTATGTTATTCCTTAGTTAAACTTCTTCAATGAATTCACATATTGAACAAAAAACACACACTAATAAATAGCATATAATAGATATGTATCGACTACTTGGGTTAAAAAAATTATTAACATTTTATCACATTTGTATCGGATATTTTTTCACTCCAAGAAATAAACATTTACAAGTACAATCTGTTTATATTTATATATGAACAGGATAGCTATATTTTTAAATATAGACATTTAATTATCCCAATAAAATATGTATCTGCCACTTGCCAAGCTTCCATATATTTAGGCATCTGCTTCACCACTCTCTGCTTCCTCCTGTTAGTGAGCTTATCTATTCCTGTAACAATATCATTCTCTTTAAATTACTGCAATTAATTCAAAGGCAAATATTCTTTCATTCTTCATTTTTTTCCAAATCGCCTTGTCTGTTTTCACCTGTAATAGTTTCATGTGATTTTAGAATTAGCTTAAGTTCTGTAATGAACCATTCTGAATTTTGATTTAAAATAAATTTCTTAGAAAATAATTTTGGAGAAATTGCCACATAATGGTAATACACTTCTCATTTACTAATATATGTCTACATTTATTCTGTTTTATTAACAAATCTTTAAAGATCTTTTACATATTTGTTAGATGTCCTTGTTAATATTATATTCTTTTGTTGTTATTGTGATATATAGTTTCATTATTATTGTGTTTTCTTATATTTTTAACTTTTCTGGAGGTGTATAAAACCCTATTGAGTCCTGCATATTGATTTTGGGTCCAGCAATATTGCTGTACTCTCTTAGTTTAATTGTCTCTATTAGTTTGGATTGTCTATGTATACAATCAAATGATTTTTAAATAACAAAAACACTGCCTCTTTATTTCCAGGCCTTATCTAATATACTCTATATTCTTGCCTTCATGTACTGGCAGCAAGTCATAAGAAGCATTTCAAAAACTGTATGGAATGAAATTACTGAAGGGGGAGGGAGGAATGACTTAGGGACAAAATTTTCTGGAGAATGCTTATATTGAGGGAGTCCAAAGATAGGCCATAGAAATGGGCCAAAAATGATTAGGATAGAAAATAAATTTGGATATTACAGTGTCACAGAACTGGAGGAACACTTTCAAGAAGAAAGAGGTATCAAAAAAATAATCAAAGTTGCAAAGAGGCAATCATTTCTGAGAAAAATCCACTGGATTTTGTAATCCTTGCTAATCATTGAGGAGGAATCAATTTCAGAAGAAAGGTTAGGGTGAAGTTAACTGCTTATAGATAAAGGACTACAGAATAGTGGTGAATTTAAGTTAGTGAAAAACTATTCTTTCAAATTGTTCATATGAAAATAAAGAAATGAAGTTCTAGCTTAAAGACATATAGTTGAGAAAAAATATTCTAGTTTTAAAGAATAGGGAATACCGAATTCATTGTAGTGATGGGAGTCAGGGAAGGCTGCTCTCAAATATGCAAAGGTGGCATATTGATGACTTTTAGTTAGAGTTATGTAAGAAACAACTGGTGCAAGAAGAACACGCCAATCCTACTTTGTTCCTCTGAAAGCAAGTAGCAAACTGCCATGGGAAGCTATCCTGCCTACACCAGGAGGATGAAGGGTATTCTTATCACTGGAGATAGGGAAGTCACAGCAGAGGAAGCTGCATAAAGAAACTTGGTAACTTCTTCATCAATTTGCTACAGCAAGCCCCAAATCCTGTGTTTTGTCAAATTCTTACAAAGGATTTTTTTTTGTCTAAGGAAAGATATATATATATATATATATATATATATATCCATATATATATGGATTTCCCCTGGTGGCTCAGACTGTAAAGCGTCTGCTTGCAATGTGGGAGGCCTGGGTTCGATCTCTGGGTTGGAAAGATCCCCTGGAGAAGGAAATGGCAACCCACTCAAGGACCCTAAGCCTGGAAAATCCCATGGGTGAGGGAGCCTGGTAAGCTATGTCCATGGGGTCGCAAAGAGTCGGACATGACTGGGCAACTTCACTTTCCTTTCCTTTTCATAGTTCATCAGTAAAGAATCTGCCTGCAGTGCAGGAGACCTAGGTTTGAGTCCTGAGTAGGAAAAATCCCCTGGAGAAGTAAATGGTAACCCACTCCAGTATTCTTCCCTGGAGAATCCTATGGGCAGAGAAGCCTGGCAGGCTACAGTCCATGGGGTCAAAAGAATTGGACATGACTTAGTGACCAAACCACCACTTAGAGTCCAGTTTAGTCACTTTAACATGATACTAAGTTTGCTGTTCTCCTGTTAATCTATCATATGTCAGTTTGGTTATTAGACCAGCTAAAAGAATGAAGGGTAGGGGGATATTTTCCCTTTCCTACAATTTGGCATAGTTGGCTTCACTGAAGGTTAAACTTCACAGGCTAGATACTGCTTGCTCTGAGGGCTGTTGCAACTGAAAGATTCTGGTACTTCTGATTAATGCTAGCAGAAAAGAAATATTTTTACCTATGTCAACTCTCCCAAATTTCTCTGTATGCCCAGTAGAGATAGCATGTGTTTTTTTATATCATATTTTACATCTTATTGTTTTGTGAATTCCTTAACTGCTTACTGTAGATATCAAAGACTTTACTCATTTGCTTTTAGTTCCCTACTAGCTTTTTGTGTGCATGATTTCCTACCTTTACTATATATTTGCGTTTCCTGGTGAGCCTTTTCATCTGGTAATCTTCTTGTTTCTAGATAGCCTTTTTCTTTTTGCTTAGAGGAGTTGTCATATGTCATTTGTCATAAATCTGGTTTCATGGTGCTGAATTCTGTCAGCTTTTCCTTGTCTGTAAAGCTTTTGCTTTCTCCATAAATCTGAATATGAGACTTGCTGGATACAGTATTTTTGGTTGTAAGTTTCCCCCTTTCATCACTTTAAATATATGGTGCCACTCCCTTTTGGTCTGTAGAGTCTCTGCTGAAAAATCAGCAGAGTTTCCTTGTGGGTTATTTGTCATTTTTCCTTTGCTGCACTTAATATTCTCTCTTTATCTTTAATTGTTGTCATGTTGATTACAATGTGTCTTGTGTTCCTTTTTGGGATCATCCTGTATGAGACTTTCTGTGCTTCTTGGACATGGGTGACTGTTTCCTTTCCCAGGTTAGTGAAGTTTTCAGCTTTTATGTCTTCAAATATTTTCTCAGACACTTTCTCTCTCTTCTTCTGAGACCCCTATAGTACAAACATCAGTGCATTTGACATTGTACCAAAGGTCTGTTAAACCATCCTTATTTCTTGGTATCCTTTTGTTCTTTTTCCTATTCAGTGGGAGTGATTTCCATTACTCTACCTTCCAGTTCACTGATACATTCTTCTATATCATTTAGTCTACTATTGTTCCTTCTACTGTATTTTTCACTCCAGTTCTTGTATTCTTTATCTCTGATAGTTCTTTATATTTTCTAACTTTCTGTCAAAAGTTCAAAGTTCTCACTCTGTGCATTCACTCTTTTCCTGAGTTCTTTAATTGTCTTTATGATGATTAACCTCAACTCTTTCTTGGGTAGGTTGCCTATCTCCATTCATTTTATCTATATTGATATTTGTATGTGTATGTATATGGTAAGTTAGTTATGTTTCTCAACCTTGGAGAGGTGGCCTTCTGTAGGAGACATCCTATGTATACCAGCAATGAACTCCCCTCTTGTCACTCAAGCTATATGCTCTTGGGGTTCCCCCTAAAAGGACTTCATGGGCCCTTCTATGTTATGTGGGTAGTCTGATAGGATTGGTTAACCCCTAGCTTGTTTGGTTGCCAAGTTCTGCCTTGTGTGGATGCAGCTGGCTCCTATTTATTGGGGCCTGATCATGAGGCAGCTGGATGCAGAACCTTATGGGGCCCTGGGGCTAATGCTGGCCCACTGGTACATGAAGCCAGGTCCTGGGGTTAGTGCTGGGTTACTGGCAGGCAGAGCCAGTTTCTGGACTCTGGAGAGACTCTGCAGAGCTCAAGGATCCCAGAGCTTGTTTCAGATTGATGGGAGGGGGTTTGTTCTTAACTCAGGGTAGAGTCCAGGGTGCCCTGAAGCTAGCATTGGTCTGCCAGTGGACAGTGCCAGGGCCCAGTTAGTCCCAGGGTAGGGTAGGGTCTGTCCTACTCTGGACAGGTGGGTCTGTAGGATGTGGGATCATAGTTTTCTTACTTCTAGTGTCTGGCTCCTGTTGGTTGAGGTTGGTCTAGAGGGTGGTGTAGGCTTCCTGGAGGGAAGGGCTGGGGCCTGCCCCCAGAAGGTAGACCAGGGTCTTGGCTCTCTGGTGGGCAGGACTGTGTCTAAGGGCATGTCTAGAGGAGGCTATAAGCTTAGAAAGTCTTTGGGAAGCCTATCTGCTGATGGGTGGAATTGTGTTCTGCCCAGTTAGTTGTTTGGCCTGAGGCATCCCAGCACTGGTGCCTACAAGCTATTGGGTGGGACCAGGTCTTGGCACTAATGAGCCAAGATGGCAGCCACCAACAGCTGTATTCATGAAGTACAATGTTCTGTATGGCTGCACCCACTATCTGTGTGCCCAAGGTGAGCTGCAGCCACCTCCTGCCTCTCCAGGAAACTCTCTTAAGACTAGCAGTTTATTGTGGCCCAGGCTTCTATTAATCACTGCTCTGGCCCCAGGTCCTGGTGTGTATAAGATATTGTGTGCTCTCATTATGAGTGAAGTCTCTATTTCCCCCCAGTACTGTGGGGCTCCTGAAATGAAGCCTCACTGACTTTCAAACTCAGATGCTCTGGGGGCTCATCTTCCTGGTGCCCAGGCTGGGGAATGCAAAATGGGGTTCAGAACTCTCACTCCTAGGGGAGAACATTTACAATATATGTATTCTCGTTTATGGGTTGCACCTAGGGGCGTGGGATTTAATTATATCACAAGTCCATCCCTCCTACCTGTCTCGTTGTGGTTCTTTATGTCTGTAATTATAGAAGATTTTTTTTTTTTCTGGTAGATTCAATTCTTTTTGTCCATAGTTGTCTTGCAAACAATTGTGATTTTGGTGTGTGCATGAAAAGAGGTAAGTTTGGCATCTTTCTACCACTATGTTTGTCACTTTCCTCAAGGAATTTTAAAATCTGAGATTTCTTATGAAAAGTTTCAACAAAGCAGATTAAAAGATTCTATGTGGTCAGTTCCCATTCTTGCTGTACTTAAGCAAATAATCAAGCCAAGATTATTAAAACTAGACTAGTCTTACTATGATTACTTTTGATAGAAATGGGGGTGACTGTCAATTACGATAGAAATTATGTTTCAGGAATAAACCTTTCATAGTGCTCTTAATATCTGTGAGATTTTGCTTCCTATCGGTATACTAGACTAGACCCTCAAATATTTAGTTACAAGTCTCCAAACTAATGTTTCTAACTTTGCTTCCAAACTTCTGACATTATAGAGAACCAAACCTACTCTTTTTCTAAAGCTTAGCAAGCTAAAGTTGGATGACTAAATATTAATTGCAGAAAAATTACCATCCAATATAAAACAATTACTGTGCCTTTTGTTATGTGAGCCACTTAGAAAGATCACTAGAGATATTCAGACTACAAACCAGCAAAATCTGTCAAATTGCCACTGCGTGCCCTAACTCTACTGAAGGAATGGTTTGTATCTAACATCCTGAAATCTTTTCAATTGGCCATCTTCATAACTCAGAACACAGCAACTGGTTTATAATTTTCTCTGATTATTAACATTTCTTTTGTTTCCATAGAAATGCCTTATTAAAGACTTGATTTCTCACATGAATAGCCCAACTTTGGGAGTTCAGTTACATCAGTACCTCCTAAAATTAGAAACGATTATTTAACTGAACAGATCTTTTTTTTTTTTTTCTGAACAGATCTATTTTTAAAGCTAAGAGATTAATTCAATGAAATAGTAAAGCAATTTACCAGTTCAGATTGTATTATAAGAAACTATCATCTCAGGAAAATCTTAGAGGGGGAAACTGATGAGATTCAGGGCACACTACCCCCAAAATATACCTAAGTGGCGTGTTGATTATTCAGAATTAAAGTTACTTAAAAAACAGGAGAAGGCAATAGCACCCCACTCCAGTACTCTTGCCTGGAGGATCCCATGGATGGAGGAGCCTGGTAGGCTACAGTCTGTGGGGTCGCTAAGAGTCAGACACGACTGAGCGACTTCACTTTGACTTTTCACTTTCATGCATTGGAGAAGGAAATGGCAACCTACTCCAGTGTTCTTGCCTGGAGAATCCCAGGGACAGGGGAGCCTGGTGGGCTGCCGTCTATGGGGTCACACAGAGTCAGACACGACTGAAGCGACTTAGCAGCAGCAGCAAGAAACATCTGGTTAAAGAAGAACATGCTCACCCTCTTTGTTCCCTTGAAAGCAGGAAATAAAACTGCCTTGGGAATGCACCCTCCCTGTGCTGGGTGGATGAAAGACATCCATCCTTATCATTGGAGATGAGGAATTTGGGGCAGAGGAAGCTGTATAAAAAAAATTTGTTTCTTCTTCATTAATTTGATACTCAAAGTCCAAATTGATTCTTTTTCTTGAAAGGTATATGAACAGCCTGCTTTGGTCATTTATAGGTCCTATATCCATGAGGCCTCTTTAAGTGTGAAATTTAATTTGTTTTTCTAATGTTAATCTATTTTATGTCAGTTTGATTCTTAGACTAGCAAAAAGAACCTACAAGGGAGGGGGAAAATTTCCCCTCCCTTACAGTAAACAGAAAAGAAGAAGCCATGGACAATAGAAGAATTGAAGCAATAGCAAGTTCCAAAAAAGATGAAGATGGAATAAAAACATAAAACAAGGCAATGGCAGCCCACTCCAGTACTCTTGCCTGGAAAATCCCATGGATGGAGGAGCCTGGTAGGTTGCAGTCCATGGGGTTGCTAAGAGTCGGACATGACTGAACGACTTCACTTTGACTTTTCTCACTTTCATGCATTGGAGAAGGAAATGGCAACCCACTCCAGTGTTCTTGCCTAGAGAATCCCAGGGATGGGGGAGCCCGGCGGGCTGCCGTCTATGGGGTCGCACAGAGTTGGACACGACTGAAGGGACTTAGCAGCTGCAGCAAACCTAATGAAAGCAAGGAAAGAACCTCTCCTAAATAATGGTGTGAAAGAAAAAAGAGAATAAATATAAAGAAATGGTAAGAGGAAATGAGGAACTATATTTAACAGGAACTATATTTAACTATATTTAACATTCAAGAATGACTTTTGAGAAGTCAGGAGAAGACTCTTGAGAGTCTCTTAGACTGTAAGAAAAGCATACCAGTCAATCCTAAAGGAAATCAACCCTGAATATCCATTGTAAGGACTGAGGCTGAAGCTGAAGCTCCAATACTTTGGCCACCTGATGCAAAGAGCTGACTCATTGAAAAAGACTGATGCTAGGAAACATAGAAGAAAGGAAGAGAAGGGGATGACAGAAGACGAGATTGTTGGATGGCATCACGGACTCAATGGAATGAGTTTCAGCAAGCTCCAGGAGATGGTGAAGGACAGGGAAGACTGGCGTGTTGCAGCCCATGGGGTTGCAGAGTCAGACATGACTGAGCAATTGAATAACAACAACAGGAACAACAAGAGTACTATTTTCAAGGTCATCCTTTAACCTAGCTTCCCTGGTCTTATGGTCAAGAGAGGCTACATTACAAGTCTAGGTACTAAAAGAAAGCTAAGTTTAATTAGCATGGACCTAAGACCTTGGAAATTACAAGATTCCACCAGTGGGTTCAGCAACAGAGGACCAACAAATTTTAGAGCAAGATTTACAGACTCAAATATCTGAAATGACAAGGAGACAAACACATAGAAAATGCATTTTTTTTTAATACAAAAACATTCAAGTTCAACCATTTAAAAATATGTTCAACAACAGAAATAAAATAACATCACAACCAACATATTTTTGGCCTGGATTTAATCCATAAGCAACCAATTTGCAGCTACTCTTTGGGGAGGAAGTTGACTATGGCTCAGCCTTGGAGACTTAGCAGCAACATTCACAGCTTTGGGTTCATGTACCTGGAGTTTTATAAGGAATTCCCTCCCTACCATCTCCCTACCCCCTGTTCTCCTCAAGCAAAGATTAGAAGAGCAGGATCCAGCATGATGAGTTGAATTGGGTTTGTTTTAAGATCAGATTGTACATGAAGAAAAGTGAGGGCTTGCCAGAGAGTTGCAGTAGCTTAAAACAAGGATTCTTCCAGGACAGCCTCCAAGAGAAAGCAATAACACACTATCCATATAAAAAATTTAGGCAGAACAGAATAATATTTATGCAGCAATGGTTGGAAATTGAGGGAGATAAATCAAAGAAAAAACAAAACGGAGCTCACAATAGGAGGTGTTCCACAGGAATTTTGGGTATTGTTGGACCCTAACTAAGGCACATTGGAGGGCAAACCACCTATACATCTTCAAGGTGGAGCTGTTAGGGAAAAATAACCTTCAGTATATCAAATCAAGATCATTCCTATCTTTGAATAGGCCTCTGAGGCTTGATAGTAGTATCTCTGCTAAAGACATATCAGAAAGAGAGGAAACGGCTGGACAAGGGGTGGTGCTAGGGTGTAATCACTGGAGGGATTCTCTGGTATAGTAAGGAAGGAAATCTAAGAGGGCTGTAGACCACATAAGGGAGTAGGAACACATTTAGATGAGTGCTATTATATTTCTTGCTTAACTCCAGAAAGCTGTGCCCTAGGGAATTACGGTTATATTTCAGCAAGAATTAGAAAATGCAGATTGAGCAGGTGCCCTTGAATGGAGGATTTGTTATAGTAGAAGGAAATTGTATGGTAGGTTCAGTTCAGTTCAGTTCAGTCACTCAGTAGTGTCCAACTCTTTGTGACCCCATGAATCACAACACGCCAGGCCTCCCTGTCCATCACCAATTCTCGGAGTTCACTCAGATTCATGTCCATCGAGTCAGTGATGCCATCCAGCCATCTCATCCTCTCTCGGCCCCGTCTCCTCCTGCCCCCAATCCCTCCCAGCATCAAAGTCTTTTCCAATGAGTCAGCTCTTCGCATGAGATGGCCAAAGTACTGGAGTTTCAGCTGTAGCATCATTCCTTCCAAAGAAATCCCAGGGCTGATCTTCAGAATGGACTGGTTGGATCTCCTTGCAGTCCAAGGGACTCTCAAGAGTCTTCTCCAACACCACAGTTCAAACGCATCAATTCTTCAGCACTCAGCCTTTTTCACAGTCCAACTCTCACATCCATACATGACTACTGGAAAAACCATAGCCTTAGAATTTAATTAATGGAGGAAGTTGAACTAATCCTGCACAAGGGGCAAGTATAACATTAGGTCCTTATCTTGTTTCTCAAAATTTATCTTGTTGGCTAATTTAGAGTTTGATAGGTGAGGGAGTTTTATTTTACATTGCATTACAGAATGGGATATCTTACTTCATTGGGCTAATAATTTTTGGTGAGAAACCTGGAGAAGTCATTTAATTTGAATTTTTGAGGTTATTGAATAAATATTGACATTAAATCATTACTTTTATCTGTAAAATCACCCTAGTTGGCCCCCAAACCATGGGATATGCTCTGTGAATATTTCAGTTTTCAGTGTGGTAGTTGAAGGCATTGGGCTTTGGAATCAGCCAGATTTGCTTAGAATAGCTCTGAAAGCTATTAGCTGTATGACTTTGAGCTAGTGAATTACTTAACCTCTTGGAACTTTAATTTCCTCTTTGGCCAAAGGATGATAATAATACCTATGTCATAAGAGTCACTGCTAAAATAATATTAAATGTGATAGTAGATACCTACAATGCTTGAAACACTATAGCTATACATTTTTAATGCATATTAACATTATTATTGCAGCCTGCTATTTTTCTTAATGTTTAAAATGTGTGATACTTAAAGTCAAATATAAAAAATTTCAAAGAATACACCGTCTGGTTGATTGGTCATATGCTCACTATATGTTTTGAGTTGTTCTCATTTTGGAACTAACACATACTGGAATTGAAGTCTTGGTATCATAAATTACGTAATGTATTTTTAGGCTCAAAGGATGCTTTAGTAGAGTGCACAGTTCATCATATTAAACTGTTACAATACTGTAAAGGGAGGGATACTGGTGAGGCACTGTGTCAGAGGTAGTAGTGCTCACTAAACATTTCATCTGCTTCTCAGCAACCTTGCAATGACACAGGGTCTTATCAATAATTCAGACAAAACTATTGTGGTGAGAACTAGAGTGTGACAGAGATCCTCTTGCCTGCAAATCCAAGAATATTAAATATTGGTCCTTTACCAAATAAATTGTCAGATCCCAATTAAAAACTATTAACTCAATTGAAGCTGACCCCAGAAATTTTAGATGAAAATAATAAACTTATATGAAAATATAATTTTGGTAAAAATAACCATCATTTAATGATTCTTACAAAGTAACGTTGTCATGAACATTTTTTGTTGTTTCAAACAATTGCACTTAACTTTTCCACTTAAATATTCTATCATTTTGTTACTTTGTTACTTTAATAGTGATAATGGTAGCATATGTTGTGTGTGTGTGTATTTACTTTTAGATTATTTTTGTTTCGCTTTGTTTATTTTGGTGATTTGGCACTGAGATGCCACAGCTGGAATGAAAAGACCTGGGTGCAAAATTGAAATGTTATCCAAATAGTGCTGTAGGAATGAAAAGGACAAATTATCCTTTCTTTAGTATTTTTACATATTTTTAAATAGACTTTTTTTTAAAAGAAATTTTAGGTTCACAGCAAAATTGAATAAAAATTAGATTCCTGTACAACTGCTGCCTCAACACATGCACAACCTCCTCCACTATCAACATTTCCCCACCAGAGAGGTAGTTATAACTGATGCACCTACACTGACACACATCATTACCACCCCAGATCCATAGTTTACATGAGAACATATTCTTCTTGTTGTCCATTCAGTGGGTTTTAACTAATGCATGATGACATGTTTTCACCATTGTAGTATCATAAGTAGTTCACTGCCCTAAAATTTCTCAGTGATCTTTCTGTCCATCTCTTATAACCTTTATTCCTCAGCAGACCCTGGTCACTTTTACAATATCCATAAGATATCTTGCTTGATTCCAAGTTTTGACAATTATGAATAAAACTTCTATAAATAAACGTGAAGGTTTTTGTGTGGATATCAGTTCCTAACTTCTTTGACTAAATATCAGCAGGACCTTTTGCCTTTCTATGTATCTACAAATTAACTTGATTTTGATTAGGATTGTGTTGAATTTATAGATCAAGTTGGAAAGAATTGACATTACAGTCTTGAGTCTTTCCACCCATGAACATGGAATACCTTTCCATTTAATTATTTGTTTAATTACTTTCATCAGAGTTTTGTAGTTTTCTTTACATACATTTTATATGTATTTTGTCACATTTATAGATAAGAATTTCATTTTCTGATGCTAATATAAATAGCAATGTGTGTAACTTCAAATTCTACTTATTCATTGCTGTTATATAAGAAAGCTATTTTCCTTTTTATATTAACCTTTTCTTCTGGAGCCTTGTAATGATCATTTATTAGTTCCATTTTTTTCTTATCATTATGTATGTTGTTAATTTTCTTGTCTTGTTGTATTAGCTGACATATAGCAGTGATAAGAGAGGACATTCTTGCCTTGTTCCTCATCTGGGTAGGATAATTTTGAGTTTCTCATTATCAAATTCAATGTTATCTGTGGGGATTTCTGTAGATGTCAATTGTCAAGTTAAGGAAGTTTCCCTCTATCCCTAGCTTCTGAGAGTTGTTTGAATAGGTGTTAGATTATGTCAAAGGCTTTTTCTGCATATATTGATATAATCATGTGATTTATTTTGTCTGTTGATGTGATGGATTGCATTAATTGATTTTTAAATGTTGAAATAATTTTGCATACTTGAAATAAATCCTATGTGCTTGTGTTGTAGAATTCTTTTTACTCATTTTTGGATTCTATTTGATGATATTTTATTAAGGAATTTGGCATCTATGTTCATTAAAAGTATTGTTCTGTACTTCTTGTAATATCTTTGGTATTAAGGTAATCCTGGCTTCACAGAATGGTTTATGAAATATTCCTCTTGCTTTTTTCTTCTAGAAAAAAATTGTGGAGAATTTGTATAATTTTTTTTCTTACATATTTGGTTGCATTCACCAGTGAATCCATCTGTACTTGATGTTTTCTATTTTGGAAGGTTATTAATTATGGATTCAATGATTTAATTGATACAGTCCTCTTCATATTGTTCATTTCTCTTTTTGTTAGTTTTAGCAAATTGTGTCTTATGAAGAATTGGTCTGTTTCTTCCAGGTTATCAAATGTGTAAACACAGAGCTGTTCATGATACTCCCTTTTTCTCCCCCTTTAATGTTTTTGTGACCTGTAGTGGTGTGTCTTCATTCATTTCTGATATCAGTAATTTGTGTACTTTTTCTTTTTTCTTAGATTGGCTAGAGGCTTATTGATTTTTTTGATTTTTTAAACAATTCACTTTTGATTTCATTGATCATTCTCCATTGATTTCTTCTTTGAAATTTCATTGATTTTGCTATATAATTCTTATTATTTCTCCTTTTTTGTTCTCTTTTTTATTCTTCTTTTTAAATTTAGTTTGTTTTTCTTTTAGTTTCTTAAGTTGAAAATTTTAGATAATTGACTTTAGATTTTTTAACATACCTAATCAATACCATAAATTTCATTCATCTGCTCTTTCTTCATCATCTCATATGAGCAAATTTTATGGAATGTAAAAGTTATTCTGTTCCACAGTTGAGTTCTTGACTACTAAATCAGAGGGAAATGGGTGAGTTCTTTACATACTCTCAGGGCTTCCCTGATAGCTCAGATGGTAAAGAATCTGCTTGCAGTGCAGAAGAACTCAGATACAACATCTGGCAAAGAAAACCCCTGGAGAAGGGAATGGTTACCCACACCAATATTCTTGCCTGGAGAATTCCATGGACAGAGGAACCAAGCAGGCTACAGTCCACGGGGTTTCAAGAGTTGGACATAACTAACACTTTCATTTCTTTTACACACTCTATAAGAGGAGTGAAACAGAACCAGCCTGGAAAACTTAGTCTCCGCTCTTGGGGGTAATCACCAGCTCCTCCTTTTGCTTTTTCTTTCTGTTTTAAAATTTTAATTAATTTTTTATTGAAGGATAATTGCTATACAGAATTTTGTTGTTTTCTGTCAAACCTCAACATGAATCAGCCATCAGTTCAGTTCAATTCAGTCGCTTAGTCGTGTCCGACTCTTTGCGACCCCATGAATCACAGCATGCCAGGCCTCCCTGTCCATCATCATCTCCCAGAGTTCACTCAGACTCATGTCCATCGAGTCAGTGATGCCATCCAGACATCTCATCCTCGGTTGTCCCCTTCTCCTCCTGCCCCCAATCCCTCCCAGCATCAGAGTCTTTTCCAGTGAGTCAACTCTTCACATGAGGTGGCCAAAATACTGGAGTTTCCAGCTGTAGCATCATTCCTTCCAAAGAAATCCCAGGGCTGATCTCCTTCAGAATGGACTGGTTGGATCTCCTTGCAGTGCAAGGGACTCTCAAGAGTCTTCAACACCATAGTTCAGAAGCATCAATTCTTCGGCACTCAGCCTTCTTCACGGTCCAAATCTCACATCCATACATGACCACAGGAAAAACCATAGCCTTGACTAGATGGACCTTAGTCTGCAACATAATGTCTCTGCTTTTGAATATAATATCTAGGTTGGTCATAACTTTTCTTCCAAGGAGTAAGCGTCTTTTAATTTCATGGCTGCGGTCACCATCTGCAGTGATCTTGGAGCCCCCAAAAATAAAGTCTGATGGTGTTTCCACTGTTTCTCCATCTATTTTCTGCCATAAGGGTGGTGTCATCTGCATATCTGAGGTTATTGATGATTCTCCCAGCAATCCTGATTCCAGCTTGTGTTTCTTCCAGTCCAGCGTTTCTTTTGATGTACTCTGCATAGAAGTTAAATAAGCAGGGTGACAATATACAGCCTTGATGTACTCCTTTTCCTATTTGGAACCAGTCTGTTGTTCCATGTCCAGTTCTAACTGTTGCTTCCTGACCTGCATACAGATTTCTCAAGAGGCAGGTCAGGTCTGGTATTCCCATATCTCTCAGAATTTTCCACAGTTTATTGTGATCCACACAGTCAAAGGCTTTGGCATAGTCAAGAAAGCAGAAATAGATGTTTTTCTGGAACTCTCTTGCTTTTTCCATGATCCAGTGGAACCAACAACCCAGTGGATGTTGGCAATTTGATCTCTGGTTCCTCTGCCTTTTCTAAAACCCGCTTGAACATCAGGAAGTTCTCGGTTGACATATTGCTGAAGCCTGGCTTGGAGAATTTTGAGCATTACTTTCCTAGCATGTGAGATGAGTGCAATTGTGCGGTAGTTTGAGCATTCTTTGGCATTGGAATGAAAACTGACCTTTTCCAGTCCTGTGGCCACTGCTGAGTTTTCCAAATTTGCTGGCATACTGAGTGCAGCACTTTCACAGCATCATCTTTCAGGATTTGAAATAGCTCAACTGGAATTCCATCACCTCCACTAGCTTTGTTCATAGTGATGCTTTCTAAGGCCCACTTGACTTCACATTCCAGGATGTCTGGCTCTAGATTAGTGATCACACCATCGTGATTATCTGGGTCCTGAAGATCTTTTTTTGTACAGTTCTTCTGTGTATTCTTGCCACCTCTTCTTAATATCTTCTGCTTCTGTTAGGTCCATACAATTTCTTTCCTTTATCAAGCCCATCTTTGCATGAAAGTTTCCCTTGGTATCTCTAATTTTCTTGAAGAGATCTCTAGTCTTTCCCATTCTGTTCTTTTCCTCTATTTCTTTGCATTGATCGCTGAAGAAGGCTTTCTTATCTCTTCTTGCTATTCACTGAGTTAGACAAGACTGTGGCCCTAGTGTGACTAGATTGACTAGTTTTCTGTGAGTATGGTTTAAGTGTGTCTGCCCTCTGATGCCCTCTTGCAACACCTACCATCTTACTTGGGTTTCTCTTACCCTGGGCATGGGGTATCTCTTCACGGCTGCTGCAGCAAAGCGCAGCTGCTGCTCCTTACCTTGGATGAGGGGTATCTCCTTACTGCCACCCTTCCTGACCTTCAATGTGGGATAGCTCCTCTAGGCCCTCTTGCGCCCACGCAGCCACCACTCCTCGGGTTGTTCCTCCCGGCTGCCACCCCTGGCCTTGGGCACAAGGTGGCTTCTCCTGGCTGCCCCTGGCCTCGGTCTTGGGGTAGTTCTTCTTGGCTGCTGCCATTACCTCAGACACAGGGTGTCTCATCCCAGGCTGCCCCTGACCTCGGACTTGGGTAGCTCCTCTTGGCTGTTCCTGCGGCATCGCAGCCTGGCACTCTCGGCCGCTGCCCCTGACCTTGGACGCAGGGTAGCTCCTCTCGGCCTCCGCCCCTGGCCTCGGACATGGGATAGCTCCTCTCGGCCTCTGACCTTGACCTCAGACTCGGGGTGTCTCCTCCCGGCCACCACTGACCTTGGACGTGGGATAGCTCCTCTCGGCCGTTCCTGCAGCATCTCAGCCTGGCACCCTCGGCCGCTGCTCCTGACCTCGGACGTGGGGTAACTCCTCTCGGCCGTGATTAGTGGGCCGAGTGGCAGCCGCCCACGCTTAGTGGGCTGGGTTGCAGCCGCCTGCACTTAATGTGCCCAGTCGCAGTCGAATCAACCATAGGTGTACATGTAGCCCCTCCCTTTTGAACCTCCCGCTCATCTCCCTTCCCATTCAACCCCTCTAGGTTGATATAGAGCCCCTGTTTGAGTTCCTGAGCCATACAGCAAATTCTCATTGGCTTTCTATTTTATATTACATATGTATTTTACATTACATATGGTAATGTAAGTTTCCATATTACTCTTTCCATACATATCACCCTCTCCTCCCCTCTCCCCATGTCCAAAAGTCATTCTCTATGTCTGTTTCTCCACTGCTGCCTGTAAATAAGTTCTTCAGTACCATTCTTCTAGATTTTGTATATGTGTTAGAATATGATATTTATCTTTATCTTTCTGATTTACTTCACTCTGTGTAATAGATTCTCACTTCATCCACCTCATTAGAACTGACTCAAATGTGTTCCTTTTTATGGCTGAGTAATATTCCACTGTGTATATGTACCACAACTTCTTTATCCATTCATCTGTCAATGGACATCTAGGTTGCTTCTATGTTCTAGCTATTGTAAATACTGCTGCAAAAAAATGGGATACATGTGTATTTTTCAATTTTTGTTTCCTCGGGGTATATGCCTAGGAGTGGGATTGCTGGATCATATGGTGGTTTTATTCCTAGTTTTTTAAGGAATCTCCATACCATCTTCCATACTGGCTGTATCAATTTACATTTCCACCAACAGGGCAAGAGTATTCCCTTTTCTTCTCCAACATTTATTGTTGCCCATTCTCCCCAGTATGAGGTGATATCTCATTGTAGTTTTGATTTGCATTTATCTAATAATGAGTGGTGTTGAGCATCTTTTCATGTGTTTGTTAGCCATCTATATGTCTTCTTTGGAGAAATGTCTGTTTAGGTCTTTTTCCCACTTTTTGATTGGGTTGATTGTTTTTCTGGCATTGAGTTGTATGAGCTACCTGTGTATTTTGGAAATTAATCCTTTGTCAGTTGTTTCATTTGCTATTATTTTCTCCAATTCTGAGGGTTGTCTTTTCACCTTGCTTATAGTTTCCTTTGCTGTACAAAAGCTTTTTAAGTTTAATAAGGTCCCACTTGTTTACTTTTATTTGCTTTTATTTCCATTACTCTAAAGAGGTGGGTCATAGAGGAGCTTGCTTTGATTTATGTCATCGAGTATTCTACCTATGTTTTCCTCTAAGAGTTTTATAATTTCTGGTTTTACACTTAGGTCTTTAATCCACTTTGAGTTTCTCTTTGTGTATGGTGTTAGGAAGTGTTCTAATTTCATTCTTTTACATGTAGCTGTCCAGTTTTCCCAGCACCATTTATTGAAGAGGCTATCTTTGCCGCATTGTATATCCTTGCCTCCTTTGTTAAAAACAAGATACCCATAGGTGCTTGGGTTTGTTTCTGGGCTTTCTATCTTGTTCCACTGGTATATATTTCTATCTTTGTGCCAGTACCATACTGTCCTGATGATTGTAGCATTGTAGTGTAATCTGAAGTCAAGAAGGTTGATTCCTCCAGCTCCATTCTTCTTTCTCAAGACTGCTTTGGCTATTCAGGATCTTTTGAGTTTCCATATGAATTATGAAATATTTCGTTCTGGTTCTGTGAAAAATGGCATTGGTAATTTGATAGGGATCACATTGAATCTGTAGATTGCATTTGGTAGTAGAACATGGAATATCTCTCCATCTCTTTATGTCATCTTTGATTTATTTCATTAGTGTCTTATAATTTTCTGTGTACAGCTCTTTTGTCTCCTTAGGTAAGTTTATTCCTGGATATTTAATTCTTTTTATTGCAATGGTGAATGCGATTGATTCCTTTATTTCTCTTTCTGATTTTTCATCGTTAGTATATAGAAATGCAAGTGATTTCTATGCACTGATTTTGTATCCTGAAACTTTGCTAAATTCACTGATTAGCTCTAGTAATTTTCTGATAATATCTTTCTGGGAGAAATATCAATCACCTCAGATATGCAGATGACACCACCCTTATGGCAGAAAGTGAAGAGGAACTAAAAAGCCTCTTGATGAAGGTGAAAGAGGAGAGTGAAAAAGTTGGCTTAAAGCTCAACATTCAGAAAACAAAGATCATGGCATCCAGTCCCATCACTTCATGGGAAACAGATGGGGAAACGGTAGAAACAGTGGCAGACTTTATTTTTTGGGGCTCCAAGATCACTGCAGATGTTGACTGCAGCCATGAAATTAAAAGACACTTACTCCTTGGAAGAAAAGTTATGACCAACCTAGATAGTATATTCAAAAGCAGAGACATTATGTTGCCGACTAAGGTCCGTCTAGTCAAGGCTATGGTTTTTCCTGTGGTCATGTATGGATGTGAGAGTTGGACTGTGAGAAAGGCTGAGCGCCAAAGAATTGATGCTTTTGAACTGTGGTGTTGGAGAAGACTCTTGAGAGTCCCTTGGACTACAAGGAGATCCAACCAGTCCATTCTGAAGGAGATCAATCCTGGGATTTCTTTGGAAGGAATGATGCTCAAGCTGAAACTTCAGTACTTTGGCCACCTCATGCGAAGAGTTGATTCATTGGAAAAGACTCTGATGCTGGGAGGGATTGGGGGCAGGAGGAGAAGGGGACGACAGAGGATGAGATGGCTGGATGGCATCACTGACTCGATGGACGTGAGTCTGAGTGAACTCCGGGAGTTGGTGATGGACAGGGAGGCCTGGCGTGCTGCGATTCATGGGGTTGCAAAGAGTCAGACACGACTGAGTGACTGAACTGAACTGAACTGATGTACAGTCAAGTCATCTACAAACAGTGAGAGCTTTAATTCTTCTTTTCCAATCTGGATTCCTTTTCTTTTTCTTCTCTGATAGCTATAGCTAGGACTTCCAGAACTATGTTGAATAATAATGGTGAAAGTGGACACCCTTGTCTTGTTCCTGATCTTAGGGAGAATGCTTTCAGTTTTTTATCATTGAGAATAATGTTTGTTATAGGCTTAGGAGTTGGTGATGGACAGGGAGGCCTGGTGTGCTGCGATTCATGGGGTCACAAAGAGTCGGACACGACTGAGCGACTGAACTGAACTGAACTGATCATATATGGCCTTTACTATGTTGAGGTAGGTTCCTTCTACGCCCATTTTTTGAAGAGTTTTAATCATAAATGAATGCTTAATTTTGTCAAAGGCTTTTTCTGCATCTATTGAGATTATCATATGTTTTTAAGTTTTCAATTTGTTAATATGGTATATCACACTGATTTGTGTATATTGAAGAATCCTTGCATCCCTTGAATAGACCCAACGTGATCATGGTGTATGAGCTTTTTTATGAGTTGTTGAATTCTGTTTGCTAAAATTTTGTTGAGGATTTTTGCATCTATGTTCATCAGTGATATTGGCCTGTAGTTTTCTTTGTTGTGTATTGCCTTTATCTGGTTTTGGTATCCGAATGATGGTGAGCTCGTAGAATGAGTTTGGAAGTATTCCTTCCTCTGCAATTTTTTGAAAGAGTTTTAGAAGGATAAGCTCTTCTCTAAATATTTGATAGAATTCTCCTGTGAAGCCATCTGGTCCTGGGTTTTTGTTTTTTGGGGACATTTTTGCTCACAGCTTCAATTTCAGTGCTTGTAGTTGGGTTGTTCATAATTTCTATTTCTTCCTGGTTCAGTCTTGGAAGATTGAACTTTTCTAGGAATTTGTCCATTTTTTCCAGGTTATCCATTTTATTGTCATATAGTGTTCATAATAATCTGTTATAATCCTTTGCATTTCTGCATTGTCTGTTGTAACCTCTCCTTTTTCATTTCTAATTTTGTTGATTTGATTCTTCTCTCTTTTTTTCTTGATGAGTCTGGCTAAAGGTTTGTCAATTATGTTTATCTGCTCAAGGAACCAGATTTTAGTTTTATTTACTTTTACTATTGTTTCTTCATTTCTTTTTCATTTATTTCTTCTCAGATCTTTATGATTTCTTTCCTTCTACTAATTTTATTTTTTTTTTACGATATGTGATGTTGCTAATAAAAACTCTGTTAGGATTTGGACCCTTCTTTTCTTCACTGCCTGAATTCTTGTCTTTTGAGTAAGGATGAAACCTACTAGCCTTCTTATTTCCTGTAGATTTTTCTGTTAATTCAGATTTCTCTGAATTAACTGATGAACTGATTCGTCATTCTTCATTTTAATGCTGTTGGAGCTGCTGCTATGCTGCGGAGGCTGCTTCTCCTGCCTGGGCGGGTGAGGTTCTTGCCCGAGGCTCACACAGCGGCTCTCAGAGGTGCCGATGCAGGCTGTCATCGCCAGCGCCCATAATCACCTCGGGCTTGTCGGCATCAACCATCTCTCCACCACAGCCTCCACCTCCGCTGCCTGCGCTGAGGGGCTCAGAGTGTGACAATCGCTTTTCCTTTTTCAATTCACTTCTTTGGCATTTTGAGGTCAGACTGTGGGGATTGCCTACTGTCTGATTAGTGGTGCTGGATTTAAATTTTATGGAATAGTGGTGTTTTGACCCTAAAGTTATCCCTGTACATTATTTTGACGACCCTGAGCATTCCATCCTTGAGGGAAAAGGGAACCAGGGAGCTGTGATTTTAACAGGTTAGTCGAACTGGATTCCAAAAAAATGAAAAGAAGGCCTCACATTAAAGTAGCAAGGATTTGTATCAAAGGGAAGAACTTGAGAAAAGGTAATCTCTGATGAATCATCAGTTATGGAAAGTGGAATTCCTTAGTTTCAGAATTGTCATATTTGCTTTGGAAAAAACAAAAGTGAGGGACTAGGATAAGTCAGTAAACATTAGTTTTAAACCTGTTTTCCATTTGTCAGCCATGTCAACAGTGTGAATTTCAGTGTTGTGGTTTTATATTGCTTATTTTGACAAATTAAAAATCACTTAAAATTTACTAGTTATCTTGGTGGGTGGTATAATTAACCATTCAGTACACCAAAGATCTAAAATTAATATCAAGTGTACAGAACAATATTCTGTTCCCTATACAGACCCATGGAAGTATACATTAAGGAATGTCAAAATTGTCTTCCCCAAATCCATCTTCAAAGATTGAGTAAAACCCAGTTTCTCTCAGAAGCCATTTAAGACAATCATTTATATTTTTCCCAATACCATTTTGAATTGTAGTAGCTGACAATGCTACCTTTTAAAGGTAAAAAGTATCTCCAATNGTATCTCCAATTTTGTTACATTATATGAAGAAGAATGTACTTTTATTGTTGCAGATCTCTGTCACTCAGATATTAATATATATATTAGTATATATCTACATCACACACATATATATGCATAAGACAAAAACATAGTTATATGTGTTTATATATAATTTATGAAATCTTTGGTGATTGGTACTGGGAGTCAGGGAGACATTTTATATTTTAAAGTCTTTCTTATCATTTTTACTTTTTCAATATGCATTTGTTATTCTTACAATGTCATTGCATATCATTAAATCTAAGACACTGCTACTCCTTGATCCTTCTAGAGAAATCAAAAGAATGTTTTTAATAATCAGCAGCAGGTCAGACATGATTGAAGTAACAGCATACACGCACACACATTAGGACTGCTACCTTCCCAACTGCACTTACTACACTCCATTAATTATCTGGTGCATCCCAAGTTACTTTAATTAAAAATAAATTGTTAAAGCATTTACATAAATTGTCAAAAACATAAAGACATTATCAATTAAAACTATGCCAAGCAATTCTCAGGATAAAAATAAATCACAAATAATTATGAAAAATGTCCAGCCTCATAATTTAAAATTAAAATCAGTGAGACATTTTTATTTTAGACTCATAAAATTGATAATTGAAAAAGATATGTTAAATATTATGATGCCTTGATGGATATGGAAATTGTCACAGCATTCTGGACAAACATTTGGTGAGACTGTAAACATCTTTAANCATTGCATTGAAATATAAATTACATATTCTGTGTTTTTATAATTGAGATATAACTGACATATAACATTATATTAGTTTTAAGGTACAATGTGACTTAATATTTGTATACATTAAGAAATGATCAGCACAATAAATCTACTTAGCATCCATCACCACACATAGTAATAATTTTTTTTCTTCTGATGGAAACTTTTAAGATCTACTCTTAGCAACTTTATACAATACAGTGTTATTAACTACAGTCACTATAGTCATGCTGTACATTATATCCCCATGTCTTATCTATTTTATAACTGCAAATTAAAAGAGTGGGGGAAAAAAAGTCTGTTATTTCAGAGTGGTGAAATTGGATTTTTTTCCCCTCTGTAATTGTCTTTATATTGTAAATGCACACCAAGCGAAAACTGCAACAAAACCAGCAATCTTCTGAATCTGAGAAAATATTTGCAAATCATATGTCTGATAAGGGGCTAATATCCAAAATCTATAAGGAACCCATACAACTTAATAGCAAAAAATAATCTAGTTTAAAAATGCCCAGACGGCCTGAGTAGACATTATTAAAAAAAAATTCAAAGTTCAAAGCTACATGTAAAGATGCTCAACATCAATATTAACTTGGCAAGTATATTTCAAAACCACAGTGAGATATTACCTCACACCTGTTAGAATAGCTATTATCCAAAAGACTAGAAATTACAAGTGTTGGCAAAGATGTGGCAAAAAAGAAACACTTGTACATTGTTGGTGGGGAAGTCAACTGGAGGATCCTCTATGGAAAACATTATGGATGTTCCTCAAAAAATTAAATATAGAAGTAAAATGTGATCTGGAAATTCTACTTCTGGGTACTAATGCAAATAAAATGAAACACTAATTAAAAAGATATATGCAATTCCATGTTCAGTGCAGCATTATTTACCAAAACCAAGGCATGGAAACAACCTAATGTCAACCAATGGATGAATAGAAAAATAAAATGTGGTATATTATTCAGCCTAAGAAATAGAATATTATTAAATGATAAAAAAAGAAATGTTTGGACAGCAGGCATGGAGCTTGAAGATATTACAGTAAGTGAAATAAGTCAAAAAGAAAAAGAGAAATACTATATGATATATGGGATTTTAAACTAAAAATCCCCCTCCCCTAGGGAAAAAAAAAAAATGAGCTCATGAATATAGAAAACAGATTGATGGTTGCCTGGAGCAGGGACTAGGGGGATAGGCAAAATGAGGCAAGGGGGTAAAAAGGTATAAATTTTTAGTTATACAGTGAGTAAGTCATGGGGATGTAATATACAACATGATGATTATATTAATAATATTACATTGCTTAACTCAAAAGTTGCTAAGAGTAAATCTTAAAATTTCTCAACGTAAGAAGAAAGGAGTTTTTGTAACTATGTGGTGACGGATGTAAACTACACACATTGTGGTGATCATTTCAAAATATGGGATTCTCTGATGGCTCAGATGATAAGGAGTTTGTCTGCAATGCAAGTAGACCTGGGTTTGATTGCTAGGTTGAGTTTGGGAAGATCCCCTGGAGAAGGAAATGGCAACCCACTCCTGTGTTCTTGCCTGGAGAATCCCATGGACAGAAGAGTGTGGCAGGTTACAGTCCTAGGGATGAGTTAGACACAACTGAGTGACTTCTCTTTCACTTTTTCAAAATATATACAAATATGGAGTCATTATGTTGTATACCTGAAACTCATGTGATGTTATGTGTCAGTTATGCTTCAATAAAAAATAGTTACTGATTTATCTTAAATTCAACTCAGTTCACATTAATTTCCTGTGTACACGCAAGTACCTTGTAGCTGTTTTTATTTCAGACTAAATTAGTTATATAATACACTCCACAGATTTCTACTGGATTCTATAGGCTCTATTTTTCTTATTAGAATGTTTTTTAGATAGTTTAATTTTATTAGACTATCTTATGTGGTTTATCATTATTATAGTAATATGCGGCTAAAGTTGGAGAAGGCAATGGCACCCCACTCTAGTACTCTTGCCTGGAAAATCCCATGGACGGGGGAGACTGGTGGGCTGCAGTCCATGGGGTTGCTAGGAGTTGGACACGACTGAGCAAATTCACTTTCACTTTTCACTTTCATGCACTGGAGAAGGAAATGGCAACCCACTTCAGTGTTCTTGCCTGGAGAATCCCAGGGATGGGGGAACCTGGTGGGCTGCCGTCTCTGGGGTTGCACAGAGTCAGACATGACTGAAGCGACTTAGCAGAAGCAGCACGGCTAAAGTGTGTCATGGTGTCATGTCAGTCTCATATTGCCTAGCTCTAGAAACAAAGAAAACCCTAACATGTTAGTACTCTGTTTTATTTCTGTGGACATCACTGTCCTAGAGTCAGTACAGATTGGTGCCTCCCAAGGACAGATGACCCTGGTAGGCTACAGTCCATGGGGTCGCAAAGAGTTGGACATGACTTCACTTTCACTTTCCCTATTTCCTGATAGTATTTTGATTTCAATTCAGCAGATTAAAAGTGGTTCTTGATGTAACAGTAAGAAGCAAACAAGATATATGGATCTTACTCTTGTCTAGATCAAGGGATCCAAGGGAAATTCTAGCACTTGTGTTGGCATGAGCTTTCATTTCCTATAATCCAATCTCTTCCTTCACAGATGGGAAAAAGAAACTCCCAAGAGGTCAGACCAGAGTGCAGGCTTATTGACCCCTCACTCTACACTTAGCAACAGTACAATTTGGGCTGATATCCTTGGTCTGACTAGTAGAAGGATCAAGTTTCTCCAACACTGTGTCAGGCTTGTGTGTATGCCTACAAGGCAGTTTGCTGGGCTGCTGGGAATTATGATAAGCTCAATATCTAAATACAAATATAAAAGAGACTTTCATATTTGGCTTCCCTGGTGGCT
Source organism: Redunca redunca (assembly GCA_006410935.1). NCBI lineage: Eukaryota > Metazoa > Chordata > Mammalia > Artiodactyla > Bovidae > Redunca > Redunca redunca. The sequence continues at coordinate 430,839 of SJYQ01095325.1, forward strand.
CAAGTAGTAAAGAATCCCCATGCAATACAGGAGATGTGGGTTCAATCCTTGGGTGGGAAAGATCCCCTGGAGAAGGAAATCGCAGCCTACTCCAGTATTCTTAGGGCTTCCCTGATAGGGTAGTTGATTAAGAATCCACCTGCAATACCGAAGACCTTGGTTCGATTCCTGGGTCGGGAAAGGCTACCCAATCTAATATTTTGGCCTGGAGAATTCCATGGGGCCCCAAGGGTTGGACACAACTGAGCAACTTTCACTTTCCAGTATTCTTGCTTGGGAAATCCCATGGACAGAGCAGCCTGGCAGGCTACAGTTCACAGGATTGCAGAGTAGGACACCACAACTTAGTTACTAAACACCAATACCATAAAAGAGGCAGCCCCATCTGTGATCCCACCAAGATCCACAAAGCCACTTTTAAAAATCCAGCCTGGAGCACAGTCTCTGGGAGGGCAGGTCCCTCCTGGTTCCAGGGAACACACTGGAAACTACAAAATGATTCCACTGATGGTGAAACATAGCTCCCAGAAATGAGCAGGCAATCTGAAATGGAAAACAAACCAGAAACCCTCACATTAGTCACCGAGTTTTAAAAGCCTTGACAATGAGACAAATTAAATTAAAAAATAAGATTCTTCACACATACCCACACACAAAGAATGAAGGGAAGAAATCAATTACTGTATTTCAGAGTGGTGGAATTGATTAAATTTTGTCCTTTGTAATTGTACAATATAAATACCAAATCTATACCTTATTCACAAATATTTGCTTTATAATCTGTTGCTGTTTTTATGACTTCTGTGAATTCTACTGTTGAATTTTTTTCTTGGCTTTCAAAAATTTCTTGGTTGCTTTACCCAGTCCTAAGCTTTTATTTCCTCCCTTGAGCTGCATTGTGCATTTGTATTCACAGATGAACTTTCTCTTAGTGAATCATCGCTTCAGTCTTGGGAAATGTAGGGCTCAGGGTCAGTAAGCTGAATAGTCACTGGCTGTCCTCATTTTCTACTCTTAAGAAGCTCCCTGGCTTTATGAGTTTTGCTGGTGGTTTGAATACTAAGCCAGCTACTTCCCACACTGACTTCTTGTATCTTTGTACTATTTTGGCCTGATGTGCTCCTGTGTCTGGTCTACTTCTATTCCAGTATCAGTGTGCCTCCCAATGCAGGGGGCACAGGTTCAATCCCTAGTCAGGGAACTAAGATCCCATATGCTGATTGGTGTAGGAAAAAAAAATGTGCATGAAAAGCGGAAGTGTGAAAGTGTTAGTTGCTCAGTTGTGTCCAACCTTTTGTGACCCTATTGATTGTAGCCTGCCAGGTTCTACTGTTCACGGTATGTTCCAAGCAACAATACTGAAGTGAGTAGCTATTTCCTCCTCCAGGAATCTTCTTGACCCAGGGATAGAACCTGGGTCTTCTGCATTGCACACATTCTTTAGTGTCTGAGCAACCAGGGAAGCCAATGCATGATATTTATTAAATGAGGTTGATTTATCTTAGTTTTATTTTTCAAATCAAATTAGAAAAGCATCAATATTAACCAATATTTTATGTAGAATCCCCAATCTGCTTATTTCCACAAAGAAACAGAATAAATGAATTAGTATTTATTGAATATCTACTGTGAATCAGATGAGCTCTAGGAACCTTGTATGCTAATGCTAACCTTGTATGCCAAACCTTGTGTGCTTTAATTCTTATAGCATCTAAGGAATTTCTGCCTTTAAGTAGAAAGTATTTCTACCTCTCATAAGGCATCTGACTCTACAGATGTACAAAGTAAGAGTCTGATTCAAGCCTTAAGTCATTCTGTCTCTCAAATTACTTCTCACACCATACTGACTCTATTCATTGTCTCCATAGTATATGAGTAGGCTTCCCAGGTGGCTCACTGATAAAGTATCCACCTGCTAATGAAGGAGACATGGGTTCAATCTCTGGGTGGAAAAGATCACCTGGAGAAGGAAATGGCAACCTACTCCAGTATTCTTGCCTGGTAAATCTCATGGACAGAGGAGCCTGGCAGACTGTAGTGCATGGGACCACAAAGAGTCAGACAAGATTACAACAACTATCTGAAGAATTCCACCAGGCCACCAGCAACATGCAGTATGATCTTGCCTGTTCTCATGAACTCTCAAACATTGAAAGATGCAATCTTTTCAAATATTTGTAGACTCACTCTTATTAGATTTGAAGTAATTCATAAAGCATTCCTCCAATTTTTCTATCATTTGCTTCTTCCTCTATATCCCTTTCCCCTCATGCACCAGTCTGTCCTTAAAAAGGAGATACCTATGAGGAAGTTTTATCATGTCAGCCACCACTAATATCCAGAGCCAACAACATGATATTTCTAAAACCCTCCAGAATCATGTGTGCCATTTATAAAAATAAACAAAAACAAACATTGTCCCTAAAGTATTTGTTAATGAGGTTTTAAAATGCCTACTCTGAAAANNNNAAATATTCCATGTTAAATAAAAAATATTAAAATTTAGAAAACATGTTTTGATCAGTTGAAAATCCTTTTTAATAGGAAACTAAAACATGTCTGTTTCACAATCCTTGCTGATGAAATTTGCAGAACTAATAAGCTACTAAACATCTAGTAAATAGGTTTTTACAAATGAGTTTGCAATCATTGATATATAGAATGGAAAGAAATTTAAGGATGAACTACTCCAATTATTATTTTACTAGGACAATTAAATTATTTGTCAAAGGTCACGTATATCATGTTAATATAATATTTGTACTTCCTACAACTAAAAAATCATGTATTTGAAAAGAACACAAGATACTGTCTACCCTATATTTTATGTTGCATGAAACTTTTATTGAAAAATAGAAAATATTGTATGGCTAACCAAAACTTTACAAATGGAGACCTGATTCAAATAAAAATGTATTTATTTGGGATTTGTTAAGACTGTAACCCAGGAAACACAGATTCAAGAAGCACTTGAATTGCATTCCATGGGATGACAAAATGGGGGAGGCTTCTAAGTCAAAAAACCACAAGGTTATAGTTAGTTACATGAGTTATTTATCAAGAATTATAATTGGACCTGGCAGGAAGTAAGGGTGCTTGTTAACTAAGGATTGGTTGGGGTCTGAAATGGTTGCATAGTTACAAGAGAAGACCTTGAGACCATAAGGTTGCAGCTGGCAGAATTTGCTCTGAATAAAGCTAATGGTGTACTTGGGTCTGGTACAGTTCAAAGAAAGTTCAAGTTCTTAGTAGAGCAGAGATATTTGTTTCTGAGACCAGAACCTCACTGACCATTCGACTCCATTTTGTATGCCTGAAGTGTGATTACTCCATTATTATTATAACTTGTCATCAGTAGAAATCACTACTCTATAGCTCAATTAAATTTCATAAAGCATTATCTAAAGTCAGCACCCCCACAGATTCATTTGTTACCCCAGCCAGTGACCAGTAACCTGACTCTAACAATACAACTTAATTTTATATTTGGAGAGAGGATTACAATTAAGTTCTTACTAACTATTACACCAGATTTGTCAAATATTGATATTTTTCCTTATTAAAATACCTTAAAATATTTCAAAGTTTATCTTCTTTTTTCATTTTTTTAAATTGGAGAATAATTGTTTTACAGTATTGTGTTGGCTTCTGCCATACATCAGCATGAATCCGCTACAGGTGTACATATGTGCCCTCCCTTCTGAAACCCCTCCCATTCCCCACCACATTCCACCCCTCTAGGTTGTCACAGAGCACTGGGTTGAACTCCCTGTGTCACATGGCAAATTCTCACTTGTTATTTATTTTCTGTATGGTAATGTATATGCTTCCATGCTATTCTCTCAATTTGTCCCACCCTCTCCTTCCTTCACTGTGTCCACAGGTCTGCTCTCTATGTCTGTGTCTGCATTGCTGCCCTGCAAATGGGTTCATCAGTACCATCTTTCTAGACTCCATATGCCTACATTAATATACAATATTGTCTTTCTCTTTCTGACTTACTTCACTCTGTATAATAGACTTTAGGTTCGTTCACCTCATTAGGTCTGACTCAAATGCATTCTTTTCAATTTTTATATAGTAACTTGCTTTTTGCTTTCTCTAGTCTATGGGTTTTGATACATGTGTAGAACCTTATCCATAGAGAAGATACATAACATTTCCATCATCTTCCAGATTTCCTCTGGCTGTTCTCCCTTTGTAGACAACCCTTTTCATCAGCCTTAAGCCCTGACAGCAGCTGATCTATGTTGCTTCCTTAGAATTTTCCTTTTCTAGAACATTAAATTAATAAAATTGCACAGCATGTATCCATTTGATCAGGCATTTTACACTTGGCAAAATACATCCATGTTGCAGCAGGGATCAATAGTTGACTTTTTAAAATTCAAATTATTTATTTATTTATTTGGCTTGCCGAGTCTTAGCTGTGACATGTGGGATCTAGTATTTGGAAAAATCAGTTTTGACAACAGGATTGGGAAAAGGTTGGTTTCCAATACAATTCCAAAAAAGGGCAATGCCAAAGAATGTTCAAACTACCATATAGTTGCCTCACTTCACATGTTAGCAAGGTAATGCTCAAAATTCTTCAAGGTAAGCTTCAGTAATACATGAACAGAGAACTTCCAGATGTTTAAGCTGGATTTAGAAAAGACAGAGGAACCAGAGATCAAATTATCAACATCCGTTGAATCATAGAAAAAGCAAGACAATTCCAGTAAAACATCTACTTCTCCTTCACTGACAATGCTAAAGGCTTTGACTGTGTGGATCATAACAATATGTGGAAAATTATTCAAGAAGTGGGAATACCAGGCCACTTTACATGCCTCCTGCAAAATCTGTATGTGGGTCAAGAAGCAACAGAACTGGATATCGTACAATGGACTGGTCCAAAATTGGGAAAGGAATATGTCAAGGCTGTATATTGTCACCCCGCTTACTTAACATATGAAGAGTACATCATGCGAAATGCTGGGATGAATTATTCACAGCTGGAATCAAACTGCTGGGAGAAATATCAACAACTTTAGATATGTAGATGATACTACCCTAATGGCAGAAAACAAAGAGGAACTAAAGAGCTTCTTGATAAAGGAGAAGGAGGAGAGTGAAAAAAAAAAAACTGGCTTAAAGCTCAACATTCAAAAAACTAAGATCATGGCATCTGGTCCAATCACTTCAATGCAAATAAGTAGGGGGGAAATGAAAACAGTGACAGATTTTATTTTCTTGGTCTCCAAAATCACTGAGGATGGTGACTGCAGCCATGAAATTGAAAGACGCTTGCTCCTTGGAAGAAAAGTTATGGCTAACCTAGATAGTGTATTAAAAAGCAGAGATATCACTTTGCCAACAAAGGTCTGTATAGTCGAAGATATAGTTTTTCCAGTAGTCATGTACAGATGTGAGAGCTGGACCATAAAGAAGTCTGAGCGCAGAGTTCAGTTCAGTTCAGTTGCTCAGTTGTGTCTGACTCTTTGCGACCCCGTGAATCGCAGCACGCCAGGCCTCCCTGTCCATCACCATCTCCCGGAGTTCACGCAGGCTTGCATCCATCGAGTCAGTGATGCCATCCAGCCATCTCATCCTTGGTCGTCCCCTTCTTCTCCTGCCCCCAATCCCTCCCAGCATCAAAGTCTTTTAATTATTTAAGCCATAGAAAGAGATCAACTAAATTTAGACTTGTCATGGATGTTTTATAAAGTTTTAAAGCTAACTACCAAAAGAATGGAAATAGAATCATGAGCATCACACTCAAGAGGCACTATGCTTCATGTTCATCAGTCTTGATGGCTGCGATGTTGTATCATTTCAACATGCTGCCTCCTCAGTGACTGAGTTAATGGAGAAGCAGAGTCAAAGAATTACTGTATCAGACAGGAATCCATTGTTTGAGTATCATGGAATAAGAGACTTTCAAAGGAATGGGTCTTTACATATTTTTTGGAAGATATGGGAAGAGCTGGAGAAAGAAGTATGTGAGAAGTAGATGTAGAAAATCGGAGGAAAAATAAAACCAAATAATCTTACCCTAGAGAGCTTCCCAGGTAGCTCAGTGGTAAAGAATCCATCTGCAATGCAGGAGTCCATCTGCAATGCAGGAGATGGCTAGTTCCATACCTGGGTTGGAAAGATACCCTGGAGAAGGAAATGGCAACCCACTCCAAAACCCTTGCCTGGTAAATTCCATGGATAGAGGAGCCTAGAGGGATACAGTCCATGGAGTTGCAAAAGAATTGGACATGACTTAATGACTAAACAACCAACAACAATCCTACCTTACACATTGGCATATGTGGACTAGGAGGAACTTGCAACTGAATGTGGCAATCCAAGGGTATCTCGTGGTCAGGTTAGGGCTACAAAGAGCTGCCAGTAGAGAAGCATACAAGAGTCTGCTGCTTCTGTCCTTGTTGGTGAACCTGGTTTGTGGTCACTCTCAGTGGTCAGAAAGAAGAGATGAGCATAGTGGGTGACGATTAAGAACAAAGCTGGAAACTATGGCCCTTCTTCATCAATCTATTGCCATCTAATCACAAAGACCCTTAGAAATTCACTTCTGCCTTCTGAACCTTTGTGTGAATTTCTCTTTGGGCCAGCTCTAACTCAGAATCATACAGGGATGGAATTCTTTAAAACACAGTTCCAGCTTAGTTAAATAGACATCCTCAACACAAACCATCACTCTTACTTCCCAGTTCTTACATGACTTGCTATGCCATTGACACACATCTTTTCTACTGACAGCCCATTATGACAGAATCAGTCATGTGACCTCACCTAACTGCAAAGAGTTAGGAGATGTGGGAAAGCACATGGACATGCACTCATCAATCATTAAACATCTCTTCCACAACTACTATGTCAGAAGGAAGCACTTTTAGATTTTAGTGTATAAATGATCAACTTGACCTTTAACCAAATATTTTGTTTAGGTGCATGTATTTTTCATATGAAAGTTTTTACATTAATATTAGAACTATAGTAACAAGCGGCACTAGTGGTAAAGAACCCAAATGCCAATGCAGGAGATGGCGGTTCGCTCCCTGGGTCAGGAAGATCCCCTGAAGAAGGGCATGGCAATCCACTCCAGGATTCTTGCCTGGAGAATACCATGGACAGAGGCACCTGGTGGGCTATAGTCCATAGGGTCGAAAAGAGTCAGACACGACCAAAGTGACTTAGCATGCATGCATAATCACTGTATCCAGGATTTGTCTGTTAATTCTGGAAGTTCTGGTTGTCACTCAGTTTTTTTCACGGCAATTCTCTCTATAGGCTTGAACATCTCGACTCCTTGTCACATTTCTCTCTCTTTCTTTTTCCCCTTAGGCCTAAGTATTATTAAAGCAATTTCCAGCAGTGAGTTTTTCTAATTGAAACATTCAGCAGACCTTGGGGTATAGTTTCAGCTAGATTTTCTTTGGTGGGTGGAGAGCAAGCAAGAGAAATAATAAAATGGAAGATTATAGAAACCTTGCAAATTACAAAACTAATAGAGCACTTCTGTACGTAATCTTGTGCCAAATTTGATGTTACCTGGAGTGGAACTATGAACACTTAGGGAAGTTATATTTTTGCTGCATCTTAGAAATGCAAAAGTTAGCCATTTTGTATTGATGGTATGAGTCATTGTTGGCATTATGAAGACTGCAGTATGTTTGTCAATGGGTAATTCTTCCACTTATGACTGTTATACAATAGCAATAACAGGCAGCCAACACAAAGGAATTACAGTCACTTTCCAGATGAAAGGAAGAAAGAATAAAGTTCTCTTTTTATTAAAAATTAAAAATAAAAAAGACGATCATCTAGGCAAAGGAAACCTTCACAAATCCATTGAACTAGCCCAAATTCATGTAACATTAAATTAGTATATGACTTTCTCCAATAGAAATTAAAATTAAACATAAGTACAACATAACATGGATGTTTCTCCTGAGAATTACTCTTTGGTATTTTAAAAAACTAAAGACAGAGCAACATCATTGGAGGGTTCTTACTGAAAATTTTTTTAAATTCATTCAGACTTAGTTGAGTATATCATTATCAAGCTAACCTTCAAGGCATTTTCTGGAGATCTGGACTGGAAGTCAGAAAGTCTCAAACTTAATCATGCTTATGACCAGCTGTTTGATCTTGGTTAAGTCACTTACACTTTCTGAAGCTTGTTTTTCTACCAGGAAAATTGGCTATTTTTATAATGTATCTTCTAATACAGTACATCCAGTGAAAATATAATGTGAATCACATATAATATTTTATATTTTCCAGTAGCTGCTTTTAAAAATAAGAATAAATATATGAAGTAAATTAATACCATATTTTATTTAACCTTATATATCCAAAATAATGGGCTTCCCAGGTGGCATGATGGTAAAGAATCCACCTCCCAGTGCAGGAGTTGTGGGTTTGATCCCTGGGTTGTGAAGATCAACTGGAGAAGGAAATGCAGCCCACTCCAATATTCTTACCTGGAAAATTCCATGGACAGAGGAGCCTGGCAGGCTATAGTCCATGGGGTTGCAAAGAGCTGGGTATGACTGAGCATCTGAGCACATATACACATCCAAAATAACATCATTTCAACATGTATATCAACACGCAAAATTAGCAATGGTATATTTAACATTTTTTTCTTGGCAATCTGGTGTGTATATTACACTTCAGTGCAACTAATCTTGGAAGCTAAATTTCATTGGAAATACTTGATCTGTATTTAGATAGATGTATAGCTGAAAAAGTAGATTTATACACTCAAGTTGTTCCAAACGTACTTAAAAATCTTCTAATAAATAAATCAATCTAAAACTGTCAGTTTTAAAATTTTGATTCATTTTAATTCTAACTCAAATTAAAAATCCAGTTCCTCATTTACATTAATCACATTTCAAGTGCTGTGCCCTTATGGAGCTTTTGACTACTCTATTGGACATAGTTCTAAAATCTCTGCTGTTTCTGAGAGTGAAAGTGTTAGTCAGTCAGTTGTGTCTGACTCTTTGACACCCCATAGACTGTAAACCAATGAGTCTCCTCTGTCCATGGAATTGTCCAGGAAAGCATATTGGAGTGGGTTGCCGTTCCCTTCTATAGGAGATCTTCCCAACCGAGGGATTGAACCCAGGTCTCCCACATTGTAGGCAGATTCTTTCGCATGTGAGCCTGAGCATTATTTTGGACTTCCCTGATGGCTCAGTGATGAAGAAACCATCTGCAGTACAGGAGACACAAATTTGATTCCTGGGTCGGGAAGTTCCCCTGGAGGAGGGCATGGCAACCCACTCTAGTATTCTTGCCTTAACACTCCCATGGACAGAGGAGCCTGGAAGGCTACCACTCATAAGGTTGCCAAGAATCAGACACAAATGAAGTGACTGAGCATGGAGCACATCAGCTTTATTTGTAACAGCCCTGGATTACAAACAACCCAAATGATCTTCTGTGAGTAAATGGTCATTGGACAGAGGTGTAACTATTCTATCAAATACCACTCACCAATAAAAAGGAACAAATGAAAAGGAGCAAACTGATGTGTACAATTAGGGTGGATCTCAAGGGGGTTTGGCTGAGTGAAAAATCATTTATATAACATTCCATTTGTAGGTTTCCTTTTATATAACATTCTCAAAAAAACAAGGTTGTGGGGATGGAAAACAGACTGGTTGTCAGGTGTCTGAGAGGATCCCTGGTAGGGAGAAGCAATGGTGGGTCTATAAAAAGCAGCATAAGATGTCCTCATGATGATAGAAAAGTTTTGTATGTTTATTGCTGTTCTGCTACCTCTATTTTTACCTCTGTGAACTCTTATGTAGTAGATGCTTCTTAAAAAAGGAAAAATATCAACTGGATTATTTCTGTACAGGAGTATATACTGATTATCAAGGGAAATATAATTCCTGTGCCACTGAGGTAGAGTTTCTTATGGATAAATTCTATAAATTCTCTTGCTTTTCTTGCCTGCTGATGAAAACATTTTCACTTCGGTGGGCTCTGTGAAAATAATTATATAAGGAAAAACAGAAAAGAAACAGAAAAGCCCTTTCCATTCTTTTTTTTTTACCCATTCTGCCTTTGACAGATACTTTGAGGCATAATTACTTCTCTTATTACATTAGCCTAGAATTGATTAAATATGTGTGAATATATTCATGGTAGTGTTGCATGAAATAGCAAAGGAGAAGCATAAATGTCTACTAATAAAAAAAGAAATATGTAAAATAAAGTATCTACATACCTTGAGTTCTCCTACATAAGTCAAAAGCAATAAATTTAATTTCCAGGAATGAATTAGGATCACATGGTGTGTACAGAAACATAAAGTCATATGAAAGAATTAGGAGGAAGAATTAAAAGCAGGATACAGTTTTAAAATGCATATGCCAAAGCACAATGTGTGTTGTTTAAAGATATAAACACACATAAACATACACATATTTATACAGACAATAGTTTGGAAAGATACACTTTTGACGCAGAAAAATGGGTTCCAACGGGATCAAAAGCTGGACTAGACTGGGGTTCAGGCATGTAAACAAGATGACTACAAAACAAAAAGTTTGAGATTGTGCTGTTAATACATAACAAGAAAGAGGATGGTATCAGTATTTTTCAAATTCTGTGCATTTATCATTTCCATATAATTTAAAACATGAGAAGTGCTCAGTTAGGTCAGTCCATAGAGCAAATGACTTTAAAATTATATGGCAAAAGCCCTATAATGGGAATGCTATATATTAATAATCACTCAGGAGTTTACACTCCAGATAGGGAGAGAGACATATACTCAAAATCGCAGTTTTGCATACTAACTGAAAACTGTGACATAGTTTTAAAATATCTTGGAGGATTAAAACAATGGGTTATCTGAAGGAGAGTTATTTTTTCTTTAAATGGAGCTTTGAAAAAAATAAAAAGCCAAATATATATAAAGTATACAACATATAATTTGTATATACAGTATGCATGTGTGCTAAGTCACTTCAGTCGTGTCAGACTCTGTGCAACTCTATGGACTGCAGCCTGCCAGCCTCCTCTGTCCATGGGATTCTCCAGGCAAGAATACTGGAGTTGGTTGCTGTGCCCTCGTCCAAGTGATCTTCTCGACTCAGGGATTGAACCAGCATCTCTTACATCCAACTGAACTGGCAGGTGAGTTCTTTACTGTTAACGTCACTTGGGAAGCCTCTATTTCTAATGTTTAAAAAGCACAGTTAGCAAAATGACCATGTTATTGTCATACACCTCATTATTAATAATGAGAATAAATGAGAGGAAGAAAGCCGACATTTTGTGGGGATCTACTATGGGCCAACCAGACCGTGTACCAATTATTTCACAGACTATCATATTTTATCTTTCTAGTGATCTTATAATAATTAGGGAAACATTACTATTTCTATTTTGCACATGAGAAAGCTGAAGCTAGGGGAGGCTGAGAAACACTTTCAGTACCGTTAGCCTGTCTGTTTGGGAGCCACAACTTATATGTTAAGTGTCACTCTGGAACCTGTGTCTTCCCCAATGTACTGTGGTAACTCCACAATAAAATTAATGTCTCTGTTTCTGAACAAGAAGTTATAGTAAGTCTGTTCCTTTTTAAAGCTTCTCATCTAAGGAAAATTAGAGCTATCATAGAATCACCACCCTTCTCTCCAACTCCAAACTTTTCAAAGATGCTTCCTTAATTCTCAGCACAACTGCCTCTCCTCCACTTCAGCCTCAAGGTCAGTCACTGCATTAGTCCAGTCCTTGGTCCCTCCTTGCCTTGCTCATTGATTCATCTTTTTAATTGATTTCCCTCCTAAAGTGACCACCTTCCTTATTCATATTAAAAGTATTGCCAGAGTGATCTATGTGAAAATCATATGCTCCACGTTGTTCTTCTCCTGAAATCATCTCAGTAGTTTTCCTTCAGAAAATATTCAAACTTTATAGATAAAGGAAAGGCTCCTAAAAACATACAACTTCCTCTACCTCTGTTTTCTCTCCTGAAAATGTTTATTTCTATCTTTTCTGTCTCATAATCCAACTTCTGCTCTTCAAGGTGTATTTGAGTAACACCTCCTCCAGGAAGCCTTGCTGTCTGCCCTCATCTGGCAGGACAGGTGGTGAGTCCCTTTCCTCTCTGCTTTCCACTACCTTTTATCATATTGTGTTGTAATTTTTTTACTTACAGTTCTGTCTGTCTGATTGTGTAAATTTTTTTATTTTTGTCATTCTCAGAAATTAGAACAGTGGCTAAGATCTCAGTAAATGTTTCTTGAATAGTGAAATTAATTTAATAGAATGTAATCTAAATATGGGGGCTTCCCTAGTGGCTCCGGGGTAAAGAATCTGCCTGCCAATGCAGGTTCAGTCCCTGGGTCAGAAAGATCCCCTGGAGAAGGCAATGGCAACCCACTCCAGTATTCTTGCCTGGGGAATCCCATGGACAGAGTCTGGCAGGCTAAAGTCCAAGATGTTGCAAAAGAGTCAATGACAATCTAAGTATAAACTGAGTTTCCCCCACCTTTATTTTTCAAGGTTCTTTCTCTCAAACCTATCACCTCATTACCTCTCCTCCCAACATACATTTAGCTTCAGAAAGGGAAGGGAGTTATTTTTCATCAGGTAAGTCTTATTTTCTCCTTCTTTCCTTTGCTCAGTCTTATATAGAATTGTGATTGTGGTTTGCAGGACAGGAGAAGGAAAGAGAGATTGGGATTTCTGGTTGGTGATGTCAATGTTAGTTGTATTATCTATTGGGAATTCCTAGTGGAAGAGCAACACTAAGTTTATTTTTATAATATAGTATGCTTAACCTACCATTCTCTTCAACTATGTGCAGTGGTGAAAATCAAACTTTATATGCTGTTATGCTACTTGAGAGTCCCTGGGACTACAAGGAGATCCAACCAGTCCATCCTAAAGGAAATCAGTCCTGAATATTCATTGGAAGGACTGATGCTAAAGATGAAACTCCAATACTACCTGATGAGAAGAACTGACTCATTGGAAAAGAGCCTGATGCTGGGAAAGATTGAAGGCAGGAGGAGAAGAGGACAACAGAGGGTGAGATGGTTAGATGGCATCACCGACTTGATGGACATGAGTCTGAATAAGCTCTGGGAGTTGGTGATGGCCAGGGAAGCCTGGTGTGCTATAGTCCATGGGGGTCACAAAGAGTCGGACAACTCAGTCATGTCCGAATCTTTGCGACCCCATGAATCGCAGCACGCCAGGCCTCCCTGTCCATAACCAACTCCCAGAGTTCACTCAGAGTCACGTCCATCGAGTCCGTGATGCCATCCAGCCATCTCATCCTCTGTCGTCCCCTTCTCCTCCTGCCCCCAATCCCTCCCAGCATCAGAGTCTTTTCCAATGAGTCACCTCTTCCCATGAGGTGGCCAAAGTACTGGAGTTTCAGCTTTAGCATCATTTCTTCCAAAGAAATCCCAGGACTGATCTCCTTCAGAATGGACTGGTTGGATCTCCTTGCAGTGCAAGGGACTCTGAAGAGTCTTCTCCAACACCACAGTTCAAAAGCATCAATTCTTCGGCGCTCAGCCTTCTTCACAGTCCAACTCTCACATCCATACATGACCACAGGAAAAACCATAGCCTTGACTAGACGGACCTTAG
>SJYQ01095325.1:445360-468444 GCA_006410935.1 Redunca redunca
AAGACTCTTCAGAGTCCCTTGCACTGCAAGGAGATCTAACCAGTCCATTCTGAAGGAGATCAGTCCTGGGATTTCTTTGGAAGGAATGATGCTGAAGCTAAAACTCCAGTACTTTGGCCACCTCATGGGAAGAGGTGACTCATTGGAAAAGACTCTGATGCTGGGAGGGATTGGGGGCAGGAGGAGAAGGGGACGACAGAGGATGAGATGGCTGGATGGCATCACGGACTCGATGGACGTGAGTCTGAGTGAACTCTGGGAGTTGGTGATGGACAGGGAGGCCTGGCCTGCTGCAATTCATGGGGTCACAAAGAGTCAGACACGACTGAGTGACTGAACTGAACTGAAGACTCCCACGGAATGTGGTTTCTAAAATTTTTCTCAAGACTGGGTCTACTGTGGAATATCCTTGCCTCCTAATCTGGTCAAGATTCTTTGATATGCTACAGACTATAAAGCAAATGGAAATTTAACACTGTCAATACAACACAATAAAATATTGTAGTGTAAGTATGGAGTGGAGACAAAACTAGTTGTACTGCAGAACAAACTAAGAAACATAGGTAAAGGTTACAGTTTCCGTTTCTCCCACTAGTTATTTCTCCCATTAGATATGCTGGTTTATTTATGACTTCCTTCATTACAATATTCATTCATTTTCCCTTAGCTTTAGGCTAGTATCTTGATTGATAAAGGTTCTTTGTCCTATGTGGGTATTCCATTTTTCATTTTGGACAAATCTATACCCTTAGTGCCGCTTCTGGAATAAAATTACAAGTCTTCGGTAAGACTTCTTCACTAATCAAAGCAGTGAAAGTGGTGTCCAGGGGACCCAAGTTTCCCTCTTATGCTTCCCTGCTACACCCTTGAAGGTCAGGTTTAAGTGTCTCAGCCAGTACAATTTATGCCAGTTCTGTTAGTCATACATTGGACATAGCTAGTTTTCAATTCAGTGAAACCAAAGCAAAATCAGCCTCTTGTAGGAATGGTTCTTTCCTTGGATTTTTAAATCTTCATAATAAAAGAAGTAGCCTCAGCATAATAAAGCGATACATAAAAATTCTACAGCTAAGATACTTAATTGGTAAATAATGAAAGCTTTTCACTAAGGTCAAGCGCATGACAAGGGTACCCACTTTAACTACTTCTTTGGGTAAGACTTCAACACATACTGGAAGTCCTACCCAAAACAATCAGGAAAGTAAAATGTAAATAAACAAAGGCATTCCAATTGAAAAAGAAGTGAAATCATCTCTCATATGTTCATAGATGAGAACTCTTATATGTAGAAAATCCTGAAGCACACACACACCAAAAACATTAGAACTATTAAATCCAACAAGTTTCAGAATACAAAATCAATGTGAAAGAATCATTTGTACTTTTAAACACTAACAGTGAATGATCAGAAAAGGAAATTAAGAAAATGATTCCATTTACAATATCATGAAAAAGATATGAAAAAGATTAAAAATACTGAGGAATAAACTTAACCCAGGAGGCAAAAGATTTATATACTGAAAACTAGAAAATATTGCTGAAAGAAATTAAAGAAGACAGTAATAAATGGAAAGGCACTTTGTGTTCATGGATTAAAAAAATAATATTATTAAGATGGAAAAAATACTCAAAGAAATCTTCAGATTCAGTGCCATTGTCATCCTTATGAAAACACTGGTTTTGCAGAAACAGAAAAATCCATCGTGGAAGCTTGAGGAAACCCAAATAGCCAAGACAGTCTTAAAAAGCGGGAACAAATTTGGAGATTTCATATTTATTAATTTTGAAAGTTACTACAAACTACAGTGATTGAAACAGTGTGGTGCCATTATAAAGGTAGAAATATAGACCAATAGAGTAGATGAATAAAGAGCCCAGATACAAACCGCACATATATGGTCAAATGACCTTTGACAAGGGTAAAGTAGGGAAAGGACAGCTTCTTCAACAAATGTTGGGAAATCTGGCTATTCAAATGCAAAACAACAAAGCTGGATCCTTACTTTATACCATATTGAAAATTGACTGAAAATAGATCAAAAGAACTATAAAATTTTATGAAGAAAACATAGGGCAAATGTTCATGATCTTGGACTTGGCAATGGTTCCCTGGAAAGATGCCAGAAGCACGGGTAGCAAAAAAAAAAAAAAAAAAGATAGACAAATTAGGCTACATCAAAAATGACATTATCAGCAGAGTGAGAAAGAAATCCATGGAATGAGAGAAGATATTTGCAAGTCATATGTCTGATAAGGAGTTAATATCCAGAATATACAGAGAACTCTTAGGTCTCAACAATAAAGAAAAGTAATTAAAAAGGGGGCAAATAATTGAATAAATATTTCTCCAAAGAACGTATATAAATGGCCAATATGCACATGAACACACACTTACTATCACTAATCATTAGGGAAATATAAATCACAGCCAAAATGAGATATAATTTTATACCCACTAAGATCACTATTATTTAAAAAAAAAAAAAAAAACCAGCCAAAACAGAAACTGCAACTGTAGGAGAGGATGTAGCTAAGGGAAAAATTGGACCTTTGTACACTCACGGAGGGAATATAAAGTTGTTCAACTGCTGTGGAAAACAGTGTGGTTTTTCCTCAAAATTTTAAAAATAGAATTGCCAAATGATGCAGCAATTCCACTTCTGGGTATACACCCAAAAGAATTAAAAGCAGATGCTCAAAGAAATATTTGTACAGTCGTGCTCATAGCAGCATTATTCAAGATAACCAAAAGGTAGAAGCAATCCATCAACAGATGAATGAAGAAACAAAATGTAGTACATACATGGGCTTCCCTGGCAGCTCAGCTTGTAAAGACTCTACTTGCAAAGCAGGAGACATGGGTTCGATTCCTGGGTTGGGAAGATTCCCTGGAGAAGGGATAGGTTAACCAGTCCAGTATTCTTGGGCTTTCCTGGTGGCTCAGATGGTAAAGAATCCACCTGCAGTGCAGGAGACCTGGATTTGACCCCTGGATCGGGAAGATCCCCTGGAGGAGGGCATGGCAACCCACTCTAGTATTCTTTCCTGGAGAATCCCATGGACAGAGGAGCCTGGCAGGCTACAGTTCACAGGGTAGCAAAGAGTCTGACACGACTGAGTGACTAAGCTCAGCATAGTACATACATACTATTGATATGAAATATTATTCAGTCCTAAAAAGAAAGCAAATTCTGACTCATGGTGCAATGTGGATGAACCTTGAAGACACGAACAAACCATATATGATTCTTTTATGTGGTACCTCGAATAGCCAAATTCATAGAAAGAGAAGGTAGAACAGTAGTTGCCAGAGACTGAGGGGAGGAGATAATGGAAACTTATTGTTTAATGGGCACAAAGTTTCAATTTGGGAAAAAAAATCCCTGAAGAGGATAATGGTGACAGTTACAATGTAAATGTATTAATTCTATTGAATTGTATACTTACGAATGGTTAAAATGCTGAATTTTATATTATGTACATTTACCACAATAAAAAATAAAAGATGAATTCTGTACGTTATGGAGAGATATGAAGCCATTAAGAGTAACTGTGAATATAGGAGAGATTTTTAATAGTGGCTACTCTTCAAAACAGCACCCAGTTCTGAAGAATTTTGATTTTCAGTATGCTGCAGCTGGAGTTTCCCAGGTGGCTCCATGGTAAAGAATATGCTTGCAATGCAGGAGTTTCAGGAAATGTAGGTTTAATTTCTGGTTTGGGAAGATCTCATGGAGGAGGGCATGGCAACCTCTCTAGTATTTTTGCCTAGAGAATCCCATGGACAGAGGAGCCTGGCAAGCTATAGTCCATAGGGTTGCAGAGAGTGGGACAAAACTGAAGCATCTTAGCACTCACGCATGCTGTGGCTGAGTATCAATGATTATTTTTCTTGTTATCCAAAGTTAATGCTTTCAGATAATGGGGGAATAAAATAAGATAGGGAATCCAACTAACACCTTTTCATTGCTTTACTTCTTGCAGTGTGAAAGTTGTGAGTGATAAGATGCATAAAGCATAATATTAAGACATGATGGTTCTGCTGCAGAATTACAAATGGAGAAGTCTAATTAAAATCAGATTGCTTAAAGGAAAAGACAAATTTTTGCCCAGTCCTCATCTAAAGACGTTTGAGTTAATCTGCTTTCTACCAGCAGCTGACACATCTGCTGGGGGCAGATGCCACCTGGAATTGCTAGCTGCAGTTAACATTCAACTCCCCACAGAGGCAGTAGCCATCATAGCTTATCTTTAAGCTTGGTGGAATGTGTGTTAAAACCCCCTGAGAAAAAAAGATAGAAAGACTCCTGGAGTCGGAGTCAACAGTATCACAAGCACAACTCTGCTACTAAAGGCTACTGGGACCATCAGGAAATCATTCACTTTCTCTCAGTTGAATTTCATCATTTACAAATGAAGGTTGTTTTTGCCCATCCCTTTCATTTCTAAAAGCTCATGACCTACTCCTGATCCACCCACGTATATTAGGAACCTCAGAGTTCTTCATGGAATAATAATAGTGAGTCAGCCAGGCCAATCCACAGTCTTTGTGTGTGTATGTGTGGGAATAAGAATGAATCCATCCAAAATATTTTAAACTCTTTAAAAGAAAGATATACCTGAAACATTTAACTAAAAAAGTGAGTGCTGGGGATAACTCTGTTTTGACTGAGGAACTTGAATACATGTACAAAAGTAACTGTTACTAACATTATGCTCCATACTTGATTTTCTTATTACATGTAAATAATGCTTTCTTCCTTTTTGGGGCAGTGATTGAACAGATCTCATGGAGGAGAGTAAGAATTTATTCTCTTTTTTGTCCAAATGGGTTGAAGAGTAGCAACACATCTCTTTCCATCTAATGCTCTTTTTGACTTTTGCTCATTTAGTCCAACTCTTTTGCAACTCTATGGACTGTAGCCAACTCTTTTGTGATCCCATGGCCTATAGTCAACCAGGCTCTTCTGTCCATGGGACTTCCCAGGAAAGAATACTGGAGTGGGTTGCCATTTCCTCTCCAGGGGATCTTCCCTACCTAGGGATTGAACCCATGTCTCCTACATTGGCAGGCCAATGATTTACCACTGAGCCACAAGAGAAGCCCCTCTTTGACTTTTTCTTTTCCATAAAAGACTTCCCACTGCCTACTCATGTTCAGAGTCTCCTAATCCTTCCAGTTTGGCTTTTCACTCTATGCCCTGTATGCACTTTTCATTTTGACACCTGTCTGTATTTGCGGTCAAATCCAACCTACACCCACATCCAAATAATACTTTTAGGAAAACCAAACTGGCTTAGAGTTCACTCTACCTCCACATGCCACAGTGGAGAGGGAGGAAGACTGTCTATGCATTTTGTTTTCTGGAATGTTCTTCTCTTTTGGGGAATGGCTACAGAACAAAGGCATCTCCCTTTGTTCTTTCTCTTTGCTTTGGGCCTTTGCTTTCTATAATACCAATGATGTTTGTATAAACAGTAGAGATAGTAGCATAATGAAAACTTTTTATTTCTGTTCACATAATTCCAAATAATGGGGAATGCTATCACTGATATCATATCCAGCAAAATTTGCAATCATGAGACCTGATTTTACATGCATTGAATTTACTATTTATTAATTTCAAGCCCTTGGGAAGTATTTTACCTCAATTAGCTTCCATTTGTTCATCTTCTAATGGGGAATTAACTGACTATGACTAGAAAGAATCTGTTAAGTTTCTAGCATGATGTCTGGACCTGGATAAACATCCAACAGTGCCGGGAGCCAGTGTGAGGAACTCCACCCATGGCAAAGGTCATGAGGAAGGAGGCTTCGCATACGCAAAGGCGGGATGGAGCCTCAGCAAACCCCCTGTTCCCGAGCATCTGCCCCCAAAACCAGAGTCTACCTACTTTACTGTTTCATACTCTCACCTACACCTCTGACTTTATGGGGGCTGTTCCCCACCGGTTCTCTCAGAGAAGGAGTAAACTTGCAGCTCCAGTCAATAAAAATTCCTGGGTGTGACAAGGGTACCTCAGGTCAAACCTCTCTGCTGCCAGACTAGCTTGTGTGACAGGATTATCCACACTCCTGCCACTATGCACATGATTGTTTACTACCTCTCAACCATAAATAGCACAGAGAGTTTGGAGTATTTTGAAAATCTTAATTAGCATAGAGCTTTTCTCAGTGTTGAGTCAATGATACTGCTGCCAGGCCTCCATATCCTTAGGCACCTGGGAATGTATTAATGTATTTGGAATATAGAAAAGGAAATATAGTAGTTTTTGATGTTAGCAATACTAGACTTTTTGAGTTAATGAATTTTCTCTTTTGTTATAAATCACTGTGTCCTTGCTATGTAAAAATGTAAATTTATCACTATCTTAAGATTAAATAGATCTTAAAGGGAACATTGGTGAAGGGTTTTCATTTGTTGGGCTGATGTTTGCTGCTAAATCTCCATATTCCCTGCCCTTATAATGAATATAACTAGCATATAGGAGAAATAAGTATTAACCTTTAAGATTAATCATGTTAACCTTAGGTTAAATAAATTCCTTTCTTAGTTGTAACCCACGACACCCTCACCCTATAGGACTGCAACTTTATCTGGTACTTTCAGAGGGTGGCACCTGGTTTAAGAAAAAACACCCTTGGAAAAAATAAGTTTTCTGGTTAACTGACCATTATCAGAAAGAAAGGGTTGTAAAATGTCATCAGGGCTCATGGCCAGAAGATGATGTAAAACCCCTAAGACCTTTTTTTAATACATTTATGTGAAGCACCTGATTTTGATAAAGGTCAGGACTGCTGACCCCCGCGTGACTTTAAAATTTCCATTTGTCTCTATGTGTAAGAAAAGGTATATAAGCAAACCTAAAAATAAAAAAAAAATCAGATCAGTTTCTGAAAAGACTGATTCCCCCGTGTCGTTCTTTCTTTCCCCTTCGGGGTGAATTCCCATCTGGAGCGTGGATGCTATTCCACGTAAACCAAGTTATTCAGCCTCTTTTTCTCCACTAATTTTCCTACTACACTATTTCTTTCTAATCTCCCTCTATATCTTTAATTAAGCAATTAATTCCTAGGACACTGACTCCGTCCCTGCTTCGAATTACCCTGGATCCACCGGGGCTGATCCCCGGCACAACAGATATCAGTTCTTATTATCCTATAGGTAATAGAAATCACTCTCCTTTGAATTTTTAGTTTACTAGTTGTTCATCTTTTCCTTATAATGTTTTAATAGATAAGCTGTTTCAAAAACTGGTATTTATTATAGCTGCTACATAGGTGGGTAAATGGTTCTTTGCAAAGACCTAAAGTCTCACTTCCCATCATCAGTTCAGTTCAGTTGCTCAGTCATGTCTGACTCTTTGTGACCCTTTGGACTGCAGCACGCCAGGCCTCCCTGTCCATCACTAACTCTCAGACTTACTCAAACTTATGTCCATTGAGTCGATGATGCCATCCAACCATCTCATCCTCTGTCGTCCCCTTCTCCTCCTGCCTTCAGTCTTTCCCAGCATCAGGGTCTTTTCAAATGAGTCAGTTATTTGCATCAGGTGGCCAAAGTATTGGAATTTCAGCTTCAGCATCAGTCCTTCCAATGAATATTCAGGAGTGAGCTCCTTTAGGATTGACTAGTTGGATCTCCTTGCAGTCCAAGGGACTCTCAAGAGTCTTCTCCAACACCACAGTTCAAAAGCATTGATTCTTTGGTGCTCAGCTTTCTTTATAATCCAACTCCCACATCTGGAAAAACCATAGCCTTGACTAGATGGACATTTGTTGGCAAAGTAATGTCTCTGCTTTTTAATATGCTGTCTAGGTTGGTCATAACTTTTCTTCCAATCATAGTCATTGCTTTTTGGACAGTTAGTTTGAAAAATTTCCAACAAATGACAATGAAGAGTTATGGACTGCTCTTTGGGGATATTAACATTTTTATTGTTAAAGATGTCTTGATTCTATTCTCTCCTTTTTTTTTTAATCCATTGCAGATTATATCTGGAAGCTGAGTTTTGTTAAATCAGTGTTTCCATCCTTGGATCACCCAATGCAATCCATATACCAGGGACACACCCTGAGAAATTCTGATTTAGTGGCCCTGGGTGGGGTTTGGTAATACATAATTTGGAAATACTCTAGAAGATATTATGCTGCACATTCTGCACATGAATAAGAGTTAATTAAATCAGTGCAGGAGAGTATGGGCTGTTACAAAGCTCAGCAGGTTTCTCGGTATCATTCTTGATTTTTGGATTCTTCTACACAGTTTCATAGAGATGAGAATAGAATTTTAATTGAGGTTATATCTCCATGGGAACAAGAAACCCAATGCTCCTTCAGGTTCCCAGTTATATCTGTGAAAAGGTATTGTATTGTTCACTGCAAACTGCTGCAATGCAGTGAGCATTACTGAAATGAATTTTCTGCTTTATGTTACCCATAATAGAATACAGCTTGCAGGTTTGTAATTGTAGATAATGATGTATTTGTAAAAGGTTTTCCGTCTCCTTGGATTATCCTCACAGAAAAGAATTTTAGAGCTGATGCCCACCACTCTGATTTGCAAATAAAATAATTGAAACCTATATAGTGAATAATGATTTTGCCTAAGGTCACATAGCTGGGTGAAGCTTTTATCTGTTTTTGGAATACTACATGTAATTAGCTCTTATTTTTCTTACAGGGTAGAAAAACAAATACATTTTATAAAAAACAGCACACAAAAAAATTGTCAAAGCACAAGAGAACTGTCAGCAAACTTCAAAGGCTCCAATATATTTTTTTATACTCCACAGTTCATAATACTTTTCTGATTCTTTTCTTTTTCTACAAATCCTCTAATTAAAATAAAACCTATTGGCACTGTGTAAACTATAAAGCAAAATATAATACTGCTCTGTCTTCCTTCAGTCATAAAGAAGACAATATCTTATCAATCACCCTTTAATCACAACAGAGAAGACAGAGAGACTTAGATTTTTATTATTTTGCTTCTAACCACTGTGTTAAATCTGTAAAACATAAAGTAATGAATGAGATACTTGCCTTTAGATCCAATTTGTTTTTATATAGTTTTTCATAAACTTTCTTGCAAGATGCTTGCTGGAGAGTGAGTTGTGTACAGAATAGATAAAAGATACAAATACCTTGTTTTCATTTCATTTTTCCCCCTTTTTACTTGACATTGAGTATACTCAAGAAAGTTTATACTTACTTTGTTTAGGTATAAAAGATAGTGACAAATACCTATGAAACCACCACCAGCTTAAAAAGCAGAAATTTATGATTATCTTTGAACTTTCTTATTTGTCCTACACTTCTTCTATTCTCTCTCCTTCATTGGGAATAACAAGTAATACTGAATTTGGGGTTTATCATTTCCTTGCTTTTTTAATAGTTTTGCTCTATACAGGCACACCTTGAGATATTGTGGGTTCAGTTCCAGACCATCCACAGTAAAATGACTATCACAATAAAGTGAATCCCAACAATTTTTTGTTTTCACAGGGCATGTAAAGGTTAAGTTTTTATACTGTAGTCTATTAAAGTGTGCAGAGCTTCCCTGGTGGCACAACAGTAAACAGTCCACCTGAAATGTTTGATCCCTAGTCGGAAAAATTCTGGAGAAGGAAATGGCAAGCCACTCCAGTGTTGTTGTCTGGGTAATTCCATGGATAGGGGAGCCTGGCTGGCTATGGTCCAGGGGTTGCAATACTTGGACATGACTGAACACGCATCAATTTAGTTTTAGAATACTTTATTACTAGGAAGTGTTAACCATTATTTGAGCCTTTAGTGAACCATAATCTTTTTGCTGGTAGAGAGTCTTGCCTGGATGATGATGGTTGCTAACTGATCAGGGGTGGTATTGTTGAAGGTTGGGATAGTTGTGACAATTTCTTAAAATAAGACAAAATGAGGATTTACAGGAAAACTTGTTAATACTGACAATTTGACTTTTCATAAATCATGAATGTTCTTAATGGAATCTAGAATGGTAGTCTTTTCCAGAAAGTTTCCAATAGGCTTTGCCAGATCCATCAGAAGAATTGCGATCAATGGCAGCTCTAGCCTTACAAAATGTATTCCTTAAATAATAAGACTTGAAAGTCAAATTTGTTCCTTGATCCATGGGCTGCAGAATGGAGGTTGTGTTAGCAGGCACGAAAACAATGTTAATCTCATTGTCCATTTCCATCAAAATTCTTGGGTTACCAAGTGCATTGTCAAGGAGCAATAATATTTTGAAAGGAATCATTTTTTGTTTGATCATCAATTTTGGAAGTATATCAGTGAGTAGAAGTTCTCAATTTTATTATAGAAGTATTTATCAATCTTGATCCATTTTGGTACTTATCATAAAACTATTCTTTTAAGTTTTCTTCTAAAATTGTTATATTATAACTGTCCTTCACATATGATTCAAATTCATATGGATTTGCTTTTTTCCGTATATTTCTCTTTATTTTTTGTCCTATACAGACAATTACCCTTCTAACATTTATTGAAAATTCCATCATTCCTTCACTGAATTCTCATAACAGCCCTACTAATCAATAAATATTCATTTATGTGTGAATTTGCACTGGGCAACAGAATTTAAAGCCAAAGGCAGGGTTTAGGGGATGGAAAAATAAGAGAAAACATCAGGGATTGTTATTAGATTCTGGCTAAACTGACCTAACAGAATTTTTACTAAAAACAAACTGGAGTAATAAGGCATTATCTGGGAGAGGATGAGGAATGTGATCACCAGGGTAACCAGATATTGAAGTGGACAGTTCTTGCTAAACTCACATGCAGAGTTTTTATTAAAACTGGATTTTATAAGAAAGTGAACAGATGAACCTAAGAGATGTTCAGGAATCTGACTAAAGTTTGATCCAGCAAAGAATCTTTAAGTCTATGCCTTCTAACTGCTGTTTATGTTTCTTCTTCATCTTATCCCTAGGATTTGGGGGTTTTGATATATTTTATGTGTGAGTAAAATTTTATCAGTTTTGTGTGTTTGGAATCTCCACATTCTTTGAGAACCCTATAGCCAGTCTTATGCTCATGGTTGTTCAAGTTGAGTTCTTGCATGAACTCAAGGGATGCCTCTCCCGTAGTGATTCTCAGTTCAGTTCAGTTCAGTTCAGTCGCTCAGTTGTGTCCGACTCTTTGCGACCCCAGGAGTCATAGCACACCAGGCTTCCCTGTCCATCACCAACTCTCAGGGTTTACCCAAACTCATGTCCATCGAGTCGGTGTAGTGATTATAGAGCTACCATAAAATAGGATTTTCTTAAGATGGTGGTAAAGTTTTTGAAGAAAGAGAAACTTTTGCTAATTTGTTCCAAATCACCTTTGGATTCACTGTGTAGCTAGAAAGTTATGCGTTTATTTCTGCAACATGCCTAGGAGCAACAGTATGCCAGACCACTTTCAACTAATTTCATCTTTTTTCATTTTCTTTGTCAAAAACTAGGTAACATGAACCTGTGCTGCAAACTCCTAGAAAGGGACTTGTGGTTTCAGCATCTCAAAAGGAATCTTTTTTTTCCCCTACTGCATCATTACCAGGCTTGGAGATACCCAAATTTCTTTTTAAGAATTGAGGTTGGTTGGGGGGTGAGTTTATTTCTAAATCATTTTTATACTGATTTGTCCAGTCATTTCAGTGAGATCTCCAGTTAGAATTCCCCACTTGGGCTGACCCTATGTTTGTTTTCCATTTGATTATCTCAGTACTCTGTGAAAAAATTAAGCACAATTCACAGGGATACATTGCCTGCTATGACTAAAGACTACTATGTCTCCATGATTCCTACTTCCTAATCAGCCTATGCACACATTTAAATTTTTCTAATTAATTTTTTTTCTAATTGGAGTCATCATTTGTAGTGGTTTTCAGGAGAAATGTTTCTGGGAAATGGAAATCAAGAGTTTATGTATAGGAAATAAGATATCTGATATTTTCAGTGAAATAAATAGAAAGAAGTGCTTCTGAAAAGACATTTTGTTAATAGGATTTAGGTTTCAACTAGATGACATCAAGTTTTTAGGACTAGAGTGTTGCTTTTTTTAAAAGGACAATTTTTGAAGACAAAAATGGTCAAAAGCATTTATAAGAATTTATGCTAACACAGAGCTGAATATTCATTGATTGACTTTTTTCAGCAAGATTGTTCCACATCCCAAATGATTATCATATACTAAAGCAAAATCCAATGTTATAAAGTGAATACATAAGACTAAAGATGTCCTTTGACAATGTAATAGAAGTTTCTTAAATATATATGAATTGACTGATTTAGAATGGAAAAATCATAAACTTTGGAGATCTAGAAAGAACCTTAGAGAATGACTCCACTTTTTGATTGTTCAGGAGAGCAAAACAGGACCAGAGAAGTTAAACAAACTGGCCACAGTAGAACAGCTTAGTGACAGAACTGAAGCCTAAGCCCAGGTTTTCTGCTTCTAAGTGTGTTAAGTGGAAGAATTTCTCTACAGTCTCATCAGCATGAGGTGCCAAGTTTGGGTGGTCTAGATGTTCACTAAGAAATTTTTCTACCAATATTTTCTTTGGAACTCTGGAATATGCCTAAATCCCAGACACTATTCTCAAGTATAAATTGGCACTTGCTATGGGTGCTTGCCATTTACCTTTATAAGAAATAAACCATGTATTGCTGCAGCAGCTGACCTTCAACAGACCTGAAAGGAGTTTAGGGTGGAGAGAAAAAATGAGGTACTCTGTGCTTGGGGAAAAACTGACAGGACAAGTCTTCAGATGAATATTTTTAGGAGCTAATTGTATGAGACCAGTTCTTGCATCTCTTCATATCTAGGAAAGTACTAAAATCCTTCATGGTGACATAATGTTTCTTGTGACTAGCAGAAAACTTCTGGAAAAAATATGTGCTTGATTGCATTTATTCCAAAATCATGTATATACTGACCTTCCCCCTACCTTTTCAGAGCACTTTCTCAAAACTGAGGTGATATTTCCTGGGCTGCAGTCCTCATTTTGCCCCCAATAAAACTTAACTTGCCACTGTTACATTGCGCTTTTTTTTTTTTATTATTTCTTAAAGCCAGCATTATGTAGAGAAGAAAGCATAATTTTTTTTTTTAAGTTTTCTTTAAGATCCCAGATAGTAAGTAGTGGTTATGCATTTAACTAAA
Source organism: Redunca redunca (assembly GCA_006410935.1). Taxonomy (NCBI): domain Eukaryota; kingdom Metazoa; phylum Chordata; class Mammalia; order Artiodactyla; family Bovidae; genus Redunca; species Redunca redunca. The sequence continues at coordinate 458,529 of SJYQ01095325.1, forward strand.
TACAATTTTAGTTCTATCTTCAAATATGACTATATTTCTCCAATATTCACAAAGAAAGTTATGAATCAGAACAGGAAAAGAATCAGTAGGGTGGGTCTTTTGGGGAATAAACAAGAAAAGATTTTGGATCAAGTTATTTGTTTACCACAAATGAATTAACTAAAATCCAGATCTGGAGGCAATATGATGACTAAGCTCATGGTGACTTAAGAGGAAAATACTTGATATTCTCCTTCTACTACAGATCTGATGCCAGGAGAAGACTCAGGAGACAGAAGTCACTGAGGCAGTTCAAAGCTTCCAGAAGTCAGTGTCTTAATGCAGTAATTTATTTCAGACAGATTGTGGGTCTGCTTCCATTTCCTCCGAGGTTTTGTTTTTTTTTAAAGATTAATGATGTTAATAGTTTTTAAGTGGTACTGACAGATTAGAGGTATAGGGTGTAGTAGACACACGTGCTAGTCCAGTTAAGAAATGGATTTTTTCCTGCAAATTCAGTAAATGAACATGTCACAATCATCAGTGACGGCAGCCACCACGGATGGTGAGCTGGTGAGCCCTGAGGGAACTCAGAAAGGAAAGAATACCTACCATCCAGCAGCCATCAAACTGCAGTCACTCCTTATGGTGAGCTCTGAGGAAACTCAGGATGTGAAAACACAGGATACCGGGCCCAGATAAGCGAGGTGCGTATCAAAGGAGTGATTTCCGAGAGCCCAGATTCTTGCATCTTCCCATATATTGAAGCACCAAATTCCTTAACTTGGGGTATGTGATTTTCTTTAATTTATAATAATCTTTTCACCTTCAGACTACCTGCCCTTTGTTGCAAAACTTCTAGATAACCTGGGTCCCTGCCTTAACCTCTGAACAGTTTTCTCAGGATTACTTGAGATGCTGTCTCCCGAGCTTGAAGTCCTAAAAATTCCCACCAAATGACACATAACTCTTAACTTTTAAGTTGTGCATGTTTTTTTCAGTGGACACCAAACAGGCCTTAAATTTCCTCTTCTGATGGGGAATGAGCTTACCTATCATACACTTTTCTGGCCCTAGCAGAGTGGCAGTCAGTATAGGGCTGCTTTCTCTGCAAGGCCTTTATTGACTGGTTCATAGAAAACTGATGATATTTCAAAAGTCTGAACATGCTGTATCACATTTAGAGTCAACTAATTTTTACTGATTGGGGCTTCCTTGGTGGTGCAGTGGTAAAGAATATGCCTGCCAATGCAGGAGACCCATGAGACTCAGGTTTGATCCCTGAGTCAGGAAGATCCCTTGGAGAAGGAAATGGCAACCCGCTCCAATATTCTTGCCTGGAGAATCTCATGTACAGAGGAATCTGATGAGCTGTAGTCCATGGGGTCACAAAAGAATTGGACATGACTTAGCTGGTGAGCACACACACACAATTTTTACTGATTACACTTACTTTACTGAGGACTTTCATATATTCTAATTGTATTTAATTCTAAAACCTTTTGGCACTGCTGAATTTAAAAATAAGGGAAACATAGAAATGCTACATTTTCTCAAAGTCAAAGAGCTATAAACAGCAGAAATGGGATTGAATCTGGAGCCCCATGTTCCAAATTGTGTCTCTAATGTCAAATTACCTCTGAAAAACTGTGATGCCAGTAAGACCTGTCATAGGTTTGTGTGACATTTTCATCTCATCCTTTTGTACATTTTGAAAACAAATTCTTGTCATAATTACAGCTGACAGACAAGTTCATGTGGCAATGCTGATGCCAAATACCAACAACTCTGACTAAAGGGTAAGAAGGAAATTAATTTAGTATTTGTGGAATGAACCAACACATTTATATCATTTTTTCACATGCGTCATAACGTTATTTCTCTGTCCTATTTTCTAACAAAAATATTATACAATTTATGTTTCACACCAAAGCAGAGTTTTCCCCAGCAGTCTTTTATCGAAACTTGGATACTTTTGTGGGTCTGAAAGGGAATGGGGAATGCCTAAATCCAGACATGGACATAAACTGGGCTTAGTCCAGAGAAACCAGGAAATGTAACTCTTTTCCCTGATCTGGGTTAGGACTTCTAGTCTGTACCTCTCTGCCTGGTATTCTTAGTTGACTTCATGCCTCCATCTTCTCCACTATAAATGAAAACTCCTTAAGGGCAGATATTGTCTTATAAGTTTTAGTGTTTATATTACATTTTTTTTTTATAGTTCATGGCACTTGTAAGTATGTAAATACATATTCAGTTCAGTTCAGTCCCTCAGTCATGTCTGACTCTTTGCAACCCCATGAATTGCAGCACGCCAGGCCTCCCTGTCCATCACCAACTCCCGGAGTTCACTCAGACTCACGTCCATCAAGTCCGTGATGCCATCCAGCCATCTCATCCTCTGTGGTCCCCTTCTCCTACTGCCCTTGATCCCTCTCAGCATCAGAGTCTTTTCCAATGAGTCAACTCTTCGCATGAGGTGGCCAAAGTGCTGGAGTTTCAGCTTGAGCATCATTCCTTCCAAAGAAATCCCAGGGCTGATCTCCTTCAGAATGGACCGACTGGATCTCCTTGCAGTCCAAGGGCCTCTCAAGAGTCTTCTCCAACACCACAGTTCAAAAGCATCAATTCTTCACCACTCAGCCCTCTTCACAGTCCAACTCTCACGTCCATACATGACCACTAGAAAAACCATAGCCTTGACTAGATGGACCTTAGTCGGCAAAGTTATGTCTCTGTTTTTGAATATGCTATCTAGGATGGTCATAACTTTTCTTCCAAGGAGTAAGCGTCTTTTAATTTCATGGCTGCAGTCACCATCTGCAGTGATTTTGGAGCCCCCAAAAATGAAGTCTGACACTGTTTCCACTGTTTCCAATGAGAGTTTGCTATATACTCTGTATAAGTTAAATTTGTGGGGTAGAATTTTGGCCGGATAATCAAGTAAAAAAAAAAAAAAATCAAGGTTACAATGTATCAGTGTAGAAGGGAATAAACCATGAAGTTGCAAATAACCTAAGTGCAAAAAGTAACACATTCCTTCAAGCTAAATCTACTTCAATCAATGTCATCTTCAAATCATGGGAGAACAAAAACAAATTTCCAAAAATGAGAGACTTATGCTTTGATGTGATAAATGATAAAATGTGAGTGCTGGAGCCAAGTCACATTTAACCAAATGTGTAAATCACATTGAAATAGTCCACTTAATGGTATTCAGAATATTAAACTGAGGCATAAAAAATAATGTTGCTTATCCAAGGCTATGGAGCATGATGATTGCAAAGTCAAAGAAAGTTGTCTCTTGCTAGTCAGTACAGAATTAATTCTGAGAACACATTCCTTTTCTCGTATGAGGTTTGACAAATAAATCATTAGGTGAAAGCAGAGAAAAAAAGGAGAAGAAGCAAATGGAGAAAGTTTCCTGCTTTTTTGTTTGTTTTGATTTGTTTTTAACCAGTAGGGGTTCTGGAGTCTCAGGGCAAAATCACATTTTCTCTATTTTATCACAATGACTGATAATTTCATATATATGGATGATTTTTTTTTCAATATGTTCCATAATTGCTGTGTTTACTTCAGCTGTGTCTTCTGAAAGTGAAAATATTTAAATGAAGTAGGACTTTGAAAAGTGTATTTCATTCAATTCATTTTAAAGTAGTCCTTTCATTCCACAGTTGAGTGTTGCTATTTGAAAGGAGAGAAAAACATTGGAACCTTAAAGGATATTTATTCCAGAGCAGAATTTATCTCCCAAATGATGAGACTATTTCCACATGACACAAAATAACCCTTTGAAAAGGGGGGAAAAATCAATTACTTTTCATAAATGTGATAAACCAAACAGTGCATTTTTGCTTCCTGAAAGATTTATTTTTAGTTGAGTTATGTGATCAGTTAGAGTGTAGCATAAGTTTTAAATTCTTATTCATGATTTTTGCTCCTCTGAAATTATGAAGGTCTTCTTTTATGGAAGTTTTCCATGGATGACAATTTAATCTGGGACAAACCTGTGGCACAGCAATCTGAAAATAATACTTATTAAAATGGTGCTTGTACTTCAGAGTTTAAAAGTGATATAAAGTGAATATTTTAAAATTTATTATACTGTGAACCTCCATAGATCCATCTCATTTGTTTGTTTCTTTAGAGCACAGCTCACTATTTGACACATAGTAGGTGCTTAATCTGCTCTTATTGAAAGTGGAGACCCTTTAAAAATATTCACTTTTGTATCATAAATATTAGACCTTAAGAAAATAGCTTCCAGAATACTGTATTGTGAGACAGTTTACCAACTGAAGACATAGGTAGGATTTTGGTTTAAAAAGTTACACTTCCAAAGATTCTTATTAGCATAAAAATTATATATAAATGAATCCAACATCTTCCACTGAGGACACTGATAGGAAAATTCATATGAGTATTAAATAAAATATTNTTGATACTTAATCTAAGTAAGGAAAATGTTCCAGTAGATTTAACTTAAATATACAATTTTCCATTCTTCTCTCCATTTGTGAATTATTAGTGCCTGATTACTTAAATTATATTTTTAAGTTTTAAAGGATGACTAAACCTCTCTTATCTCAGTTTTGTGCCAATACCATGCTGTTTGATGTTTAAAGCTTAGTTGCTGCTGCTGCTGCTGCTGCTAAGTCGCTTCAGTCGTGTCTGACTCTGTGCGACCCCAGAGACGGCAGTCCACCAGGCTCCCCCGTCCCTGGGATTCTCCAGACAAGAACACTGGAGTGGGGTGCCATTTCCTTCTCCAATGCATGAAAATGAAAAGTGAAAGTGAAGTTGCTCAGTCGTGTCCGACCCTTAGCAACCCCATGGACTGCAGCCTACTAGGCTCCTCCGTCCCTGGGATTTTCCAGGCAAGAGTACTGGAGTGGGGTGCCATTGCCTTCTCCGTTAAAGCTTAGTAGTATAGTGTAATTTGAAGTCAGGGAGCCTGATTCTTCTAGCTCTGTTTTTTTCTTTCTGATGATTGCTTTGGCTATTTGGGGTCTTTTGTGTTTCCATACAAATTGTAAATTTTTGTACAATTTGAAAAGTGAATAACAGGTGATTTTTAAGACCAAATTTTGGCAACAGCTAAATCCAGATTAAAAAAGCATCAATACAAAAAAAAAAATTGATTTAAGCTACATATTAAACCAGATAGGCCAAAAAGACATATACAGAATACTAACAGCACATTCTTCTCAAATGCACATGGAAAATTCTCTTGGATATATCATCTGTTAGACTGCAAAGCAAGACTAAATAAACTTAGGAAAGCTTTAGAGCATATCAAGCATTTTTTATGACCCTGGTGATATGAAAACTGAAAATTAGTTATAAGAAGAAAACTGGAAAATCAACAAATGAAAATTAAACAACATGCTACTGCACTCATTGGAAAAGATCCTGATGCTAGGAAAGATTGAAGGCAGGAGGAGAAGGGGATGACAGAGTGGATGGCATCTCTGACTTGATGGACATGAGTTTGGGTAAGCTCTGGGAGTTGGTGATGGACAGAGAAGCCTGGTGTGCTGCAGTCCATGAGGTCACAAATAGTCGGACAAGACTGAGCAACTGAACTGAACTGAACTACCAAAAAATTTATTGATCAAATAAGAAGTCAAAAGAGAAATTTTTAAAATATATATCGAGACAAATGAAAATAAAAATACATATACCAAAACTTATGAGATGCAGTAAAAGCAGTTCTACGAGGGAATTTTACAGTGATAAACACCTTTTTTTTTTTTTAACAGTGATAAACACCTACATTAGACTTCCCTGGTGGCTCAGATGGTAAAGCGTCTGTCTACAATGAAGGGGATGGAGGTTCGAGCCCTGGGCTGGGAAGATCCCCTGGAGAAGGAAATGGCAATCCACTCCAGTACTATTGCCTGGAAAATCCCATGGACAGAGGAGCCTGGTACGCTACAGTCTGTGGGGTCGCAAAGAGTCGGACACGACTGAGCAACTACACTTAAACATCTATATTAAGAAAACAGAAAGATCTCAAGCAAACAAAATAACTTTATATTGCAAAGAGTCAGACACGACTTAGCGACTGAACAACAACAACAACTTCATATCTGAAGGAACAGGAAAAAGAAGGACAAACTAAGCCTGAAGAAATAGAGACTACAAATTAATAGAATGATTGCTAATAAGGAGATTAAATCAGTAACCAAAAACCTCCCAACAAATTCAAGTCTAGGACCAGATGGCTTTACTGATTAATTCTATAAATAAAAAAAAAAAAGAATGATTACTAGTCATTTTCAAATTCCCAGAATTATCAGAAGGAAACACTTCCAAACTTACTTTATGAGCTCTTTATTTAAAAACAAGAGAAAACATTGACAACATAGCTCAAATAATTATGAGTCTCCCAATCAATGTATCAACTACATTCAAAAGAGTAGCATTTATTTTATATTCTGGTAAGTTGGGTATCTTATTCCATTTTTATTTAAAGCTGAAAAAAATGCACAACACATTAATCACATTTTATATTTTATCCTCTTTCATCCTTCTTCCCTGTTTATATATGTATTTATAAATACCACTTCAGTTTTCTTGCCTTGAGAACCCCATGAACAGTATGAAAAGGCAAAAAGATAGGACACTGAAAGATTAACTCCCCAGGTCAGTAGGTGCCCAATATGCTACTGGAGATCAGTGAAGAAAACTCCAGAAAGAATGAAGACACAGAGCCAAAGCAAAAAAAACACCCAGTTGTGGATGTGACTGGTGATGGATGTAAGGTCCAATTCTGTAAAGAGCACCATTGCATAGGAACATGGAATGTTAGGTCCATGAATCAAGGCATACTGGAGGTGGTCAAACAGGAGATAGCAAGAGTGAACGCCAACGTTTTAGGAATCAGCAAACTAAAATGGACTGGAATGGGTGAATTAAACTCACATGACCATTATATGTACTACTGTGGGCAACAATCCCTTAGAAGAAATGGAGCAGCTGTCATAGTCAACAAAAGAGTCAGAAATGCAGCACTTGGGTGCAATCTCAGAAAACAACAAAGTGACCTCTGTTCATTTCCAAGGTAAACCATTCAGCATCATGGTAATTCAAGTGTATGCCCTGACCAGTAATGCTGAAGAAGCTGAATTTGAACGGTTCTATGAATACCTACGGCAACCCACTCCAGTTTTCTTGCCTGGAGAATCCCAGGGACTGGGGAGCCTGGTGGGCTGCCGTATGGGGTCGCACAGAGTTGGATATGACTGAAGCGACTTAGCAGCAGCAGCAGCAGCATGAAGACCTACAGGACCTTTTAGAACTAACATTGAAAAAAGATGTCCTTTTCATTATAGAGGACTGGAATGCAAAAGTAGGAAGTCAAGAAATACCTGGAGTAACAGGCAAATTTGACCATGGAGTATAGAATGAAGCAGGGCAAAGACTAATAGAGATTTTCCAAGAGAACTCACTGGTTATAACAAACACCCTCTTCCAACAACACAAGAGAAGACTACACTTGGACATCACCAGGCAGTCAATACCGATATCAAACTAATTATATTCTTTGCAGCCAAATATGGAGAAGCTCTATACAGTCAGCAAAAACAAGACTGGGAGCTAACTGTGACTCAGATCATGAACTCCTTATTGTCAAATTCAGACTTAAATTGAAGAAAGTAGGGAAAGCCGCTAGACCATTCAGGTATGACCTAAGTCATTTCCCTTATGATTATACAGTGGAAGTGAGAAATAGATTCAAGAGATTAGATCTGATAGAATGCCTGAAGAACTATGGACTGAGGTTTGTGACATTGTATAGGAAGCAGTGATCAAGACCATCCCCAAGAAAAAGAAATGCAAAAAGGTAAAGCCTTTTGAGGCTGAGGAAGCCTTACAAATAGCTGTGAAAAGAAGAGAAATGAAAAGCAAAAGAGAAAAAGAAAGATATACCCATCTGAATGCAGAGTTCCAAAGAATAGCAAGGAGAGATAAGAAAGCCTTCCTCACTGATCAATGCAAAGAAATAGAGGAAAACAATAGAATGGGAAATACTAGTGATCTCTTCAAGAAAATTAGAAATACAAAGGGAACATTTCATGCAAAGATGGGCACAATGAAAGACAGAAATGGAATGGACCTAATAGAAGCAGAAAATATTATGAAGAGGTGGCAAGAATACACAGGAAAACTATACAAAAAAGATCTTCATGACCCAGATAATCATGATGGTGTGATCATTCACCTAGAGCCAGACATCCTTGAATCTGAAGTCAAGTGGGTCTTAGGAAGCATCCCTACGAACAAAGCTAGTGGAGGTGATGGAATTCCAGTTCAGCTATTTCAAATCCTGAAAGATGATGCTGTGAAAGTGCCGCACTCAATATGCCAGCAAATTTGGAAAACACAGCAGTGGCCACAAGACTGGAAAAGGTCCATTTTCATTCCAATTCCAAAGAAAGGCAAATGCCAAAGAATGCTCAAACTACCCCACAATTGCACTCATCTCGCATGCTCAAAATTCTCTAATCCAGGTTTCAACAATACATGACCCAAGAACTTCTAGATATTCAAGCTGGTTTTAGAAAAGTCAGAGGAATCAGATCAAATTGCCAACATCCACTGGATCATTAAAAAGCAAGAGAGTTCCAGAAAAACATCTATTTCTGCTTTATTGACTATGCCAAAGCCTTTGACTGTGTGGATCACAATAAACTGGAAAATTCTTCAAGAGATGGGAATACCACACCACCTGACCTGCCTCTTGAGAAACCTATATGGAATATCAAGAAGCAACAGTTAGAACTGGACACAGAACAATAGACACTCCTTTCTAAATAGGGAAAGGAGTGTGTCAAGGCTGTATATTGTCACCCTACTTATTTAACTTATATGCAGAATACATCATGAGAAATGATGGGTTTGATGAAGCATAATCATGATGATGTCATCACTAATCTAGAGCCAGACATCTTGGAATGTGAAGTCAAGTGGGCCTTAGAAAGCATCACTACGAACAAAGGTAGTGGAGGTGATGGAATTCCAGTTGAGCTACTTCAAATCCTGAAAGATGATGCTGTGACACTGCTGCACTCAATAGGCCAGCAAATTTGGAAAACTCAGCAGTGGCCACAGGACTAGAAAAGGTCAGTTTTCATTCCAGTCCCAAAGAAAGGCAATGCCAAAGAATGCTCAAACTACCACACAATTGCACTCATCTCACACACTAGTAAAGTAATGCTCAAAATTCTCCAAGCCAGGCTTCAGCAATATATGAACCGTGAACTCCCTGATGTTCAAGCTGGTTTTAGAAAAGGCAGAGGAACCAGAGATCAAATTGCCAACATCCGCTGGATCATGGAAAAAGCAAGAGAGTTCCAGAAAAAAACATCTATTTCTGCTTTATTGACTATGCCAAAGCCTTTGACTGTGTGGATCATTATAAACTGTGGAAAATTCTGAGAGAGATGGAAATACCAGACCACCTGACCTGCCTCTTGAGAAATCTGTATGCAGGTCAGGAAGCAAAAGTTAGAACTGGATGTGAAACAACAGACTGGTTCCAAATAGGAAAAGGAGTACGTCAAGACTGTATATTGTCACCCTGCTTATTTAACTTCTCTGCAGAGTACATCATGAGAAACGCTGGACTGGAAGAAACACAAGCTGGAATCAAGATTACCAGGAGAAATATCAATAATCTCAGATATGCAGATGACACCACCCTTATGGCAGAAAGTGAAGAGGAACTAGAAAGCCTCTTGATGAAAGTGAAAGAGGAGAGCGAAAAAGTTGGCTTAAAGCTCAACATTCAGAAAACGAAGATCATGGCATCCAGTCCCATCACTCCATGGGAAATAGATGGGCAAACAGTGGAAACAGTGGCAGACTTTATTTCTGGGAGCTCCAAAATCACTGCAGATGGTGATTGCATCCATGAAATTAAAAGACG
>SJYQ01095325.1:476061-491533 GCA_006410935.1 Redunca redunca
AACAATATATTGTGTTAAAATTGTATATTTTAATAGCAAGCAAAAAATATTTTATACTTGTTATAGGCTTTGGGAATAGGAAATATTAAAATGTGGGAACACTGACATGGGATAAATATCATATAAATGTCATTAAAAATGAAAAGATATGACCACAAATATTAAATGTTTAAAACTATCACCTAATATGAAGTGTTAAAACATTCAAAGCATTAACTGCCTTGTCTGATAGTCTTTATGTTTGTTTCCTAGTAGATACTCTGGGTGTAAAGAAATTTCAAAGTTTCTTTCATTTTTGGTTGAATTGTTAAGAAAGCATCCAAAGTCTTCTGCAAGTTGGGAAAGAGGGTACATATACCTCATAAGTTATTTTTCTCTTTTACCTGGAAAATGCTTTGTCTGCTTGCCCTGATTTTATTTGTTTCTTTCTGAATGAAATCAGTATTGCTTTCATTAATCTATATTCACCTATGACAAGTATTCAAAGACTGGAAAATGCCAGGGATGATTATTGATTAGTATTTAAATGACAAAATATCTGGATCTCCTATTAAGATTAATAGAAGTACAGTGAATCACACATCATAAATAACTAATTTTGATTCCCAAACTTGCTATTTTGAGACACCAAAGAATTTGTTCAAAACATCTTATGTTAAACATATTATTTATTTTAGTTGTAAGAATGACTCACTCTTAGAAGCAGACAAGACCATGAATAGACACTCAAAATATGGCAAGAGCTCTTAGCAAGACTGGCTGATGGGATCCTGACCACTGAGCTGGTTCTCTCTCACCTGTTCCTGTATTGGTTCCAAGAATAGCTGACCTTGACTTTGCACTCTAAATGTCCATGCTCTTGCTTGACTTGAGTCAGTGAATGTCTTCGAATCAGGATAGATTCTAAGTCCATTGTTGAATACTTGCAGGGGAATTAAAATACCTTTTTCTGTGTTCTTGATTTTTGAAAGAATATGCTCTTTATTGGGGGAAAAACAGTGCACATTGCCTGAGAAAGATCAAGGAGAAAGTCCCACATGGAAACACTGTGCCTCACATCTGAGATTTCAATAGATTGCAGACCTGATAGTAGTCTGTATTTTTAAACAAGCATCTCAGGTGATTCTCAGGATCACAAAGCTTAAGAACTACTGGTCTGCCTTTTCATTAAAATATCTCTAAGTAGGGTAGTATAATAAATTATTATCAGTTCCTATCACCTTAGGATATACAGTTGACCCTTGTACATGTCATTTATAGGAGTGCCAAATATTCTGCCCAGTTGAAAATCTATGTATGATTTTACAGTCAGCCCTTCATATCCAAGGTTCTACATCCAAGGATTCAACCAACTGTGGATTTACCCAAACATGGATTCAATCATTTGTGGATTATGTAGTACTGTTCAGTTCAGTTCAGTCACTCAGTCGTGTCTGACTCTTTGACCCCATGAACTGCAGCATGCCAGGCCTCCCTGTCCATCATCAATTCCCGGAGTCCATCCAAACTCATGTCCTTTGAGTCAGTGATGCCATCCAACCATCAAATACTCTGTCGTCCCCTTCTCCTCCTGCCCTCAATCTTTCCCAGCATCAGGGTCTTTTCAAATGAGTGAGCTCTTCGCATCAGGTGGCCAAAGTATTGGAGTTTCAGCTTCAACATCAGTCCAATGAACACCCAGGACTGATCTCCTTTAGGAGGGACTGGTTGGATCTCCTTGCAGTCCAAGGGACTCTCAAGAGTCTTCTCCAATATCACAGTTCAAAAGCATCAATTCTTTGGTGTGCAGCTTTCTTTATATTCCAACTATCTCATCCATACTTGACCACTGGAAAAACCATAGCCTTGACTAGATGGACCTTTGTTGACAAAGTAATGTCTCTGCTTTTCAATACACTGTCTAGGTTGCTCATAACTTTCCTTCCAAGGAGTGAGTCTCTTTTAATTTCATGGCTGCAGTCACCATCTGGAGTGATTTTGGAGCCCTAAAAAATAAAGTCTGACACTGTTTCCACTGTTTCCCCATATATCTGCCATGAAGTGACGGGACCGGATGCCATGATCTTCGCTTTCTGAATGTTGAGATTTAAGCCAACTTTTTCACTTTCCTCTTTCACATTCATCAAGAGGCTCTTTAGTTCTTCTTCACTTTCTGCCTTAAGGGTGGTGTCATCTGCATATCTGAGGCTATTAATATTTCTCCCGGCAATCTTGATTCCAGCTTGTGCTTCCTCCAGCCCAGAATTTCATGATGTACTCAGCATATAAGTTAGATAAGCAGGGTGACAATATACAGCCTTGATGTACTCCTTTTTCTATTGGGAACCAGTCTGTTGTTCCATGTCCAGTTCTAGCTGTTGCTTCCTAACCTGCATACAGATTTCTCAAGAGGCAGGTCAGGTGGTCTGGTATTCCCATCTCTTTCATAGTTTTCCAGAGTTCGTTGTGATACACACAGTCAAAGTTTTTGGCATAGTCAATAAAGCAGAAATAGATGTTTTTCTGGAACTCTCTTGCTTTTTTGATGATCCAGTGGATGTTGACAATTTGATCTCTGGTTCCTCTGCCTTTTCTAAACCCAGCTTGAACATCTGGAAATTCATGGTTCACGTACTGTTGAAGCCTGGCTTGGAGAATTTTGAGCACTACTTTAGTAACATGTGAGATGAGTGCAATTGTGTGGTAGTTTGAACATTCTTTGGCATTGCCTTTCTTTGGGATTGGAATGAAAACTGAACTTTTTGAGTTCTGTGGCCACTGCTGAGTTTTCCAAATTTGCTGGCATATTGAGTGTGGCACTTTCACAGCATCATCTTCCAGGATTTGAAATAGTTCAACTGGAATTCCATCACCTCCACTAGCTTTGTTCATAGGAATGCTTCCTAAGGCCCACTTGACTTCTCATTCCAGGATGTCTGGCTCTAGGTGAGTGATCACACCATCATGGTTATCTGGGTCATGAAGATCTTTTTTGTATAGTTCTTCTGTGTAGTCTTCCCACCTTTTCTTAATATCTTCTGCTTCTGTTAGGTCCCTACAATTTCTGTCCTTTATTGTATTCAGCTTTGCATGAAAAGTTCCCTTGGTATCTCTAATTTTCTTGAAGAGATCTCTAGTCTTTCCCATTCTGTTGTTTTCCTCTATTTCTTTGCATTGATCGCTGAAGAAGGCTTTCCTATCTCTTCTTGCTATTCTTTGGAACTCTGCATTCAAATGGGTATATCTTTCCTTTTCTCCTTGCTTTTTGCTTCCCTTCTTTTCACAGCTATTTGTGAGGCCTCCCCAGACAGCCATTTTGATTTTTTGCATTTCTTTTTCTTTGGGATGGTCTTGATTCCTGTCTCTTGTACAATATCATGAATCTCCATTTATAGTTCTTCAGGCACTCAGTCTATCAGATCTAGTCCCTTAAATCTATTTCTCACTTCTACTATATAATCATAAGGGATTTGATTTAGGTCACACTTGAATGGCCTAGTGGTTTTCTCCACTGTCTTCAATTTAAGTCTGATTTTGGAAATAAAGTGTTCATGATCTGAGCTGCAGTCAGCTCCCGGTCTTGTTTTTGCTGACTGTACAGAGCTTCTCCATCTTTGGCTGCATATAATATAACCAATCTGATTTTGGTGTCAACCATCTGGTGATGTCCATGGGTAGAGTCTTCTCTTGTGTTGGAAGAGGGTGTTTACTATGACCAGTGCATTCTCTTGCCAAAACTCTATTAGCCTTTGCCCTTACTCCAAGGCCAAATTTGCCTGTTACTCCAGGTATTTCTTGCTTTTGTACTTGTGCATTCCAGTCCCCTATAATGAAAAGGATATCTTTTGGGGATGTTAGTTCTAGAAGGTCTTGTAGATCTTCATAGAAATGTTCAACTTCAGCTTCTTCAGTGTTACTGTTTGGGGTATAGACTTGGATTACTGTGATATTGAATGGTTTGCCTTGGAAATGAACAGAGATCATTCTGTTGTTTTTGAGACTGCATCCAAGTACTGCATTTCGGACTCTTTCGTTGACTATAATGGTTACTCCATTTTTTCTAAGGGATTCCTGCCTGCAGTAGTAGATATAATAGTCATCTGAGTTAAATTCACCCATTCCAGTCCATTTTAGTTTGTTGATTCCTAGAATGTCGACATTCACTCTTGCCATCTCCTGTTTGACCACTTCCAATTTGCCTTGATTCATGGACCTGACATTCCAGGTTCCTATGCAATATTGCTCTTTACAGCATCGGACCTTGCTTCTATCACCAGTCCCATCCACAACTGGGTATTGTTTTTGCTTTGGCTGCATCCCTTCATTCTTTCTGGAGTTATTTCTCCACTGATTTCCACTTGCATATTGGGCACCTACTGACCTGGGGAGTTCCTCTTTCAGTTTCCTATCATTTTGCCTTTTCATACTGTTCATGGGGTTCTCGAGGCAAGAATACTGGAGTGGTTTGCCATTCCCTTCTCCAGTGGACCACATTCTGTCAGACCTCTCCACCATGACCCACCCATCTTGGGCAGCCCCACAGGGCATGGCTTAGTTTCACTGAGTTAGACAAGGCTAAGGTCCATGTGATCAGATTGGCTAGTTGTCTGTGATTGTGGTTTCAGTCTGTCTTCCCTCTAATGTCCTCTCTTAGTGCCTACTGTCTTACTTGGTTTACTCTTTCCGTGGATGTGGGGTATCTCTTCATGGCTGCTCCAGCAAAGTGCAGCTGCTGCTCCTTACCTCAGATGTGTGGTAGCTCCTCTGAGTTGCCACCCCTGACCTCGGACGTGGGATAGCTCCTCTCGGCCACACTTCTGCGCTGTTTCAGTGACCACGCTTCTGTAGGACTGTAGCTCTAATTTTTTTTTAATCTGCATATAAGTGGACCTATGCAGTTCAGACTTGTTCACTGATCAACAGCACATAATAGCTCTAGTTTACTGATAAAGGTGAAGGATTTTGAAGGAGTTGGATTTCTAAAAAAGGTCTTAGAGGAGAAAGGGTTAATTATGAGATCAAGTCTAGGTGAGCATTTCTTTGGGCACTCTGGTCACCTACGGAGAGAACAAAGCACAGTCAATAAATGGAAGAAGTAGAGAAGTTTATGTGAGGGAGAAGGAAATATTGAACTGCAGAAGCTTAGTTTAAGCTACCTCCTCATTTGCCTTGGCTTTTTTGACTAAAACTGAGAGAGGGAGTTGATTGGGATTGTAATTGACTGCTGGCATGTGGAGAGAGCTTTATCAGTCTGGGTAAGCAGATGCCTGGTCCATGAGGAAGCACACCAAGCAAGAAGTGGTCATAACTCCGGAAATTAGGGTTCAGAGTTAGGGAGATCCACTGAAGAGGTGATTACTTCAAGGTAAGCGAGGCAAGCTTTTTAGTGAAACAGTACTGGAGAACCTGGAGAAAATTGTTGGGTTGCCCAAATTCAGTCACAATAGCATGATGGTTTCAATCCCAAAGCTCCTTTTAGAAAGTGTTTCAAATCCTCTTTTTCTGCTGCTTATGCATCTGTGTACAGATGTTACCACTAACACCAGGAAATTATTTTGAATAAAGACTAAAAATGACAAAATCGATTCTGTTCTGAAAGAGCTGGAAATGTATCCTTGATGTTCAAAGTGTGGCCCATGGACCAGAAGCCTTACCATCACCTGGCAGCTTGTCATACAGGCAGAATCCTGGGTCTCATCCTAGACCTGCTGAATCAGAATCTGCATTTTAATGCAAGACACCCAGATGATCATATACCCATTACATTTTGGGAAATGTAGGGCAAAGGTTCTCAACTATAGCATGCTTCAAAATCAGTTGAAAGGTGAATTAAAGCACAGATTGCTGGGCCCCATTTCTAGAGTTCTTGATCCAGTTAGTCTAGGGTAGGGATGCTGCTGCTGCTGCTCCAGATGCCAAATTTTAGGAACCATTAGTCTAAGCAGGGGGCTTCCCTGGTGGCTCAGATGGTAAAGAATCCACTTGCAATGCAAGAGACCAGGGTTCAATCCCTGGGTTGGGAAGATCCCCTGGAGGTTGGCATGGGGATACCCACTCCAGTATTCTTGTCTGGAGAATGCTCATGGGCGGAGAAGCCTGGTGGGCTACAGTCCATGGGGTTACAAAGAGAAAAGTCTGACAAGATTGAGTGACTAAGCACAGCTCAGCACAGTCTAAGCAATGCCAACACTCTTATAGCCCTCTAGTCTCCATGTTTCTTCATCCTTTAAATTTTTTTAATTAAAAAATATCCTCTGAGTTTCTGTTGCTTGCTTCTCATATTTTACTTCATTTTATGACCCTTAGTGATATTTCTTTCTGTCATTTTTTAACTGGTATTTAATTAGAACATTAGAGCAAGGCTTAGGATAGATGCCCCGCCAACAGACTCTTACAAGGAGATCTCACTTATCCTAAGTGAATCTTTAACCACAGAGTTCTACCTAGATGGCTTTCTTAGCTATAGCTGATTGGATTAGGGTAGGTCATGAGGCTCATGGACGACCAGACTATATATTGGAGAATAGTTAATGGAAAAATATTGTAAGAAAATCTTTATCCAGTAATGAAAATGGTGACTAATTTGACATTAAAATCTTTAACTTGGAAATTTAAATCGGTTGGATAAGGAAGAGGGTTTTGTTTTTTTTTTAGATTACTAAAAGACAAGTTAAAAGGCATACCTTGCAAAAGCAGTCAGGCAGAATCAAAAGATAGCTGGGGTTCTAAGCTGAATTTGTGAGTAAAGAGCTAATTAAAGGGCTTTGAAGACTTGGTTCATCTTTACAAACTTCAAACATTAAACTATAGAGATAATTGTCAGTGATACTTACCTTAAAAACTATACAAATACAAGCTGTATTCACTGTTCATGGATTGAACTTGAGAATTGTTCTGTCTGCTCTGATTCTACTGTTGTGCATGGTTTGATAAAGCTCACTTTGACAGCAATAGATTCTTAAAGTGATAGAGTCACCCTGGATATAACCAGACCTTTGATGAAGAAAACATTCTAGTGGTTATTGGTGAAAGTGAAAGTTGCTCTGTCATGTCCAGCTCTTTGAGACCCCATGGACTATACAGTCCATGGAATTCTCCAGGCCAGAATACTGGAGTGGGTAGCCATTCCCTTTTCCAGGTGATCTTCCCAACCCAGGGATCGAACCCAGGTCTCCCGCATTACAGGCAGATTCTTTACCAGCTGAGCTACAAGGGAAGCATGGTTATTAGCACTTTTGGTCAACTATTTATAGCTTTATACCTTCTAGGAAGTACATTAGATTTCATTTCCCGGCTCTCTCTTAGTTGAGTGGTAATTAGTCAGGATCCTGGAAGAAAAAAAGTGGGCACAGGAAAATAGCATAGTTGGGAAGTTTTTAATTTTAAAAAATATGTGGGTTGTGGCAGTTTACAGAAGCCAATAAATGACGATGTGGAACCCTAATATGAGCAACAGGAGAGAACTGTTATTCCTAGGCGTGAAGGGAGGAATGGGCTTTGCGACTGAACTCAGGTTTGGCTGCTCATCGGTCAAATCTACAATATTGACAGACAAGTGTTGGGTAAAGGAAAGATAACTTCACTGAGGAAGCTGGCAACCCTGGGAAGAAGGTGGACCCATAGCCAAAGTCATCTCCCCACAAAACTTTTAAAGGAAATTTTTAGGGGTGATGTGCAGAATAGCTCAGTTGGCTCCAATAACCATCTTGAAATTGCTTATGCGGTAGTCTGATCAGCGTCATCTTGGTTGTTTTAAGTACAGTTAATTTCAGTCTCAGGGTCAGTTTGTTCCCATTGCCTTAAGGCCAGTTCTTGGAACTGAATAAGAAGGAGCATCTTATGTCCTGACCACAGTCTAGTCATTATGTAGTTAGTTTCTTTCACCTGGTGGGAATTTCACTATCTGTAAAACAGCTCACAGAATATGGATATTATCTAAAGTCCATCAGGAGGAACTAAAGATCCTTGACTTTGTTTAATGGCTAAACTATTATTATTTCATCTTAATTGACTCTTTCCTTTACTTCTGCATTTTCTCTCTTCTCATTAAATCTATTTTTGGCTAAAGCTTTCCTATAGACAAGAGGCAGGCCAAGGACATGAACGGTGTCTGTCTTGCTCTGTTACTTGCTCAGAACCCACAGACTGGAAATAGGGCCTTCAGTAGAAGAGCACAGTCTACCCACAGTCACCCGGAACGGAGGGACTTAGGGGAAGAAACAATTCACCCCATTGTCCTGCAATTCAATCAACTGCTGTTACTTCCCAGTGGCTAAACCCAGCTGGAAGACCTAGGAAAACAAAGCAGCTTTTCAGGTGCAGAGCAGGATAGAGTACCTCTGGAGAAGTAAATTAAGATATTTAGCACAAGCATAGCAGAGTGGCTGGTTTTCCACGATGACAAAAGTACATATATATCACTTTATTGGCAGTATATTTAATTGTTGGTGCAAGATCACTCAGAGTTCAAAAATATTCCAGATTGTTGCTCCTCTGTCAGTCTGGGTGGTAAAGAAAATCAGAACAGAGCTTCTAGTAACTCTTCATAGGCATTTAATATGAGTAAGAAATGAATCATTGTGGTCTGAAGCCACTAAATTGTTTTTTATGATTGTTTATGACAACATAACCTTTATTACTAATACAGATGTTATTACTTATAAATTGGCATATTGTTTAACCAAATAACTAAAGTCAGTGAGACATATATCTAAGACATATAGTGGAAAGAATAAGAACTGGTATTTGAAGTTGAAAGAATGGTCACCATTATTTGGTGATGAAATATATGGTAAAGCTGTAATGGACATTCACCTGATAAGCAGATAATTTGCCAAATGAACTTGTAACTGTAGGGAAAGAAGTTGTAAAATAGGAAAGTGGAAACGTGTGGGGTTACTATTGACGTTTGACAGGGAGGGATGGAGAGAGAGAGAAAGAGAGAGAGCACTGGGAGAGGAGAAAGAGAAGAGAGAGATAGCATAATGAGAGGGAGAAGGACAGAGAGGAGACAAAAATCTTACAAAAAAGAATTCCACTGGTTATCAGTCATCTTGCAAGCAGGAATTAATAAGAATAGTTTAGATTTTAGCTAGAGGGCCTTGTAAGATGCATCTGATTCTCATTCAAAATTGTCAAAAGGTAAAATAGAGAAAATTTTTGACCAAAAAAGACCAATTAGAATTTATTCTTGTGGCGTGTTTCAAACTTAAGGTATGGTTGTTGCTCCAGTTGCAAAATCTCTGAATAGATTAAAGAATCTCAGAGCAAACTTCCATAGTATTCAGAAAGACTATTCATTTGAACAAAATGGCTGAGAGGAAAGAGGCGAAACACATGACTCTGCAACCAAAATCAGAAAAGATCAAATGTCTATAAAAAGGTAGGAGGGAAAAGATAGAGGCTGGGAGGTGATAAAATAACAGAAAAATAATAAATCTAAAAATGCATGACTAGAAAATAGCTGTGAACACAAGGCTGATTTAAATAGGCTGAAACTACAAAGTATAAAGTGGTTTTTTTAGGTAATATGTAAATTTTTCCTTGTTTATGTAATTTTATTTATTTTAAATCATATGATTATTTGATTTATGAATATATTAGTATGAAAANTTAATTGAGATATAATTTCTTTACAATATTGTGTTGGTTTCTGCCATATATTAACATGAATCAGCCTTAGGTATACATATGTCCCCTCCCTCCTGAACCTCTTTCCCACCTCCCACCCCATCCCACTCCTCTAGGTTGTCACAGAGCTCCAGATTTGAGCCCCCTCAAATCTAAATTTCTATTTGCTATCAGATTTTACATATGGTAATGTATGTTTCAGTGCTGCTCTCTCAATTCATCCCACCCTCTTCTTCCTCTCACAGTATCCACAGGTCTGTTGTCTATGCCTGCATCTCCATTACTGTCATGCAGAAAGGTTAATCAGTACCATCTTTCTAGATTCCATACATATGCATTAATATACGATATTTGTTTTTCTCTTTCTGACTTACATCACTCTGTAATAGGCTAATAGTTCCTCATTTGAACTGACTCAAATGCATTCCTTTTTATGGCTAACTCAGCATATAAAGAGAGTGAAAGTCGCTCAGTCGTGTCCAACTCTTGGCAACCCCATGGACTGTATAGTCCATGGAATTCTCTAGGCCAGAATACTGGAGTGGGTAGCCTTTCCCTTCTCCAGGGGATCTTCTCAACCCAGGGATCGAACCCAGGTCTCCCACATTGCAGGTGGATTCTCTACCAGCTGAGTCACAAGGGAATCCCAAGAATACGGCAGTGGGTAGCCTATCCTTTCTCCAGCAGATCTTCCTGACCCAGGAGATGAAGCAGGGTTTCCTGCAGTGCAGGTGGATTCTTTATCAAGTGAGCTATCAGGGAAGCCCCTCAACATATAAGGGATACCATATAATAATTCTTTTTCTGTCTGACTTTCTTCACTCAGTATGACACTCTTAGGTCCATCCATGTTGCTGCAAATGACATTATTTCATTCTTTTTAATGGCTGAATAATATTTTATTGTGTATATGTACCACAGCTTCTTTATCCATTCATCTGTCCATGGACATCTGAGTTGCTTCCATGTCCTGGGTATTGTAAATAGTGCTGTGATGAACATTGGGGTACACATGTATTTTTTGATTATGGTTTCCTCAGGGTTTATGCCAGTAGTGGGGGATTGTTGGGTCATATGGTAGTTTTATTTCTAATTTTTTTAAGGAATCTCTACTATTCTCCATAGTGGCTATATCAATTTGCATTCTCACCAGCAGTGCAGGAGGGTTCTTTTTTTTTCTAAATCCTCTCCAGCATTTATTGTTTGTAGATTTTTTGATGATGACCATTCTGACCAGTATGAGCTGATATCTCATTATAGTTTTCATTTGCATTTCTCTAATAATGGCAGTGTTGAGCATCTTTTATGTGTTTATTAGACATCTGTATGTATTTTTTGGAGGAATGTCTGTTTAGATCTTCTGCCCACTCTTTGATTGAGTTATTTGTTCTTTTGGTCTTGAGCTGAATGAGCTGTTTTATAATTTGGAGATTAATTCTTTATCCTTTGTCTCATTTGCTATTGTTTTCTCCCACTCTGAGGGCTGTCTTTTCACTTTGTTTATAGTTTCCTTCACTGTGCAAAAGCTTTTAAGTTTAATTAGGTTTTAAACAGAGTTGTATTGCCAAGTAAACCATAAGGTTTGACTAAAAATTCTGTGACTTAAGAATGTGATTGCAATTATTCACTTCCTGTCCTACCACTGAATATTGGCTGTGATGTTTGCAGAAAATCTTTTAGTCCATTGGTCTTCAGATCAAGAGGAACTAGACACACACCTAATATAGTAAGCACTACACATAATCCTCTAGCAAAGAGGCTCATAAACCACACTCTGAGATGTTGGGTTTGAGCTTGATGCCAAGCTTGGATGGGGTCTTGGCTTCAATTCCCTGGGGAAGAAAGTATCTCTTTTCTGAAGAAGGGAGAAGAGATACTTGACAGAGTACATCATGTGTATATACTCATTTGCCCAGTCCTGCCTGACTCTTTATGATCCCATGGACTGTAGCCCATCAGGCTCCTCTGTCCATAGGATTCTCCAGGCAAGAATACTGGAGTGGGTTGTCTTTCCCTCCTCCAAGGGACCTTCACAACCCAGGGATCAAACCTGTCTCCTATGCCTTCTTGCTTTGGCAGGTGGATTTTTACCACTGAGCCACCTGGGAAGCCCTGGAGGAATGCATATTGAACTATAATATTCATAGTGTTATTCAGAAAACTTATCTCTTTATCATCCTTTTAGGCACTCCTTCTCAGCACTGGAAATCCTGAGTCTGTATTTGGGTGGATCCTTATGGCTAATTCTGGCTAGTGAGTTGTGGGAGAGAAATGAGGCATGAACATTCCTGGCTGGCACATTTAATTACAGACACAAGATCCTCCACAGCTTTTCACCTCTGGCACTGGGACAAGCAATATTCCAGAATGGGGCCCTTCAGCCTAGATCCAGAAAAAGGATAATCCAGAACAAAGAACCATGTTGATTCACTAAAAAGATATAAATAAGTGAGAAATTATCCTATATTTCATTTCTCTGAGATTTGAGAAATGGCTTCTCCCTGGAGCATAACTTAGTTTTTTCCAAGTGATTAAAAAAAAAAGGTACTGATTATTATGGACATGTAGGATTGTAGTGGAATATCCTTTCTGAAAAACTTGCTTTTCATTACCATATATTTAAGGTTGAACAAGACATTTACAGATTGTTACTCTTTATTGGGCTTTCCTAGTGGCTCAGATGGTAAAGAATCTGCTTGCAATGTGGGAGACCCAGGTTTGATCCCTGTGTGGGGAAGATCCCCTAGAGAAGAGAATGACTATCCACACTAGTATTCTTTCTTGGAGAATTTCGTGGAGAGGAGCCTGGCAGGCTACGGTCCATGGATTTGTAAAGAGTTGAACATGACGGAGAGACTAACACATGCCATGACTCTTAATAGATTATATAAATTTCTTTTCAGACTATGACTCAATAGTGTTTAGACCCTAGTGAGTGTGTGGTCGAGGAGGTTATATAATTATGTAAATAAAATTGTTGGACAGAGGAGCCTGGCAGGCTAGTCTATGGGGTCAAAAAGAGTTGGACATGATTTACTGACTTAACAGAAATGACATGGATTTGTCATTTTCTGTTATGTGAGTACTATAAGAAGCTAAATAGTTAAAAGCATTTTTGCAATAAAAGAATAAATAAAATAGAATTGACACTATAAAATGTTTACAGATGAAAGTGGTTTTACATTTCACTTTGATGTCTTGAATGAATATATCACTACATGAAAAATAGTTGATTTGGATCTGAAATTTCTTTTAAAGATTCTCCCCATTTCAAGATATACTACAATCAACCTAGATATCTGAATGGACATCAATACTGAATGAATATGACTTGGGCTATTTGCTGATTTTTTTTCTTGTAGTGTCTCTATCCAAGGTATGTTGTTACACACAGGGACAAAATAAAAGGATGTCTCAAGGTTAAAGCATTCATCCTCCACAGCTAGAGTACTGATGAAGTAAATTTCTATCTGAAATAAATGCTTTTCGAAAGCTTTACTGTTGCTTCATCTCTATTCATGAGAGCTTGAAAAGACAAATTCTGCAAAGAAGATAACTTTCTTTATATTGGCTTTTTTAAGGCTCAAGGACTTGTTGAAATGGAGGACAGAATAAATACCATTTCAACTATACTGTCTGTAGGTGGAAATTGGGGAGGAAAAAGGGTTTTATTCCCACCCCCCCCCATGAATTGTCACATAATGAAATGAAGGTTGCTAAAAACATACTGCCTGTGAGTACTATAAAGAAAAATACAGAAGAGAANCCCACCCCCCCCATGAATTGTCACATAATGAAATGAAGGTTGCTAAAAACATACTGCCTGTGAGTACTATAAAGAAAAATACAGAAGAGAAAAAAGAATATTTCCATTTTTTTCAGACTTGATCATTGTAATTCTTCTATAAAAGCTATTACACTAAGATTCCTGCAGAAATAGTATAATTGGCCAATATACCTGAGGTGTAGGTGGCATAATTTATAGCAATGATTGTGCTTAGTGCTGTGGAATAATTTAGTTGTTGCTTTTCTTTTCTTCTTTCAATATGTCTTGGCTGAACAATCTCTTCTTAAGCTGTGCAACCAGAGGAAATGAGTATATGGCTGGCAATTTGGAAATAAAATTTGTAGGAGACAGGTGTTGATATGTTTACACATTTGTTTCTATCAGTGTTTCCTGGGATAACAATTAAAGGTAATAGAAGTTTTAATATTGTTTGATAGACAGTGGCCTGTTTGGAATAGTAACTATAGTTAAAACATTGCAAATAACTACTTAGGAACTTTAAATATTTATGAGGTATTATTATTTTGGATTTCTAATAGATACCATAAAGCAAAAGGACTTTTATGCCAACAATACTAATGATTTCATAATTTCACTGAGTAAAGTAATATTAACTTGAAATAGGGGGCTTCCCTGTGGTCCAGTGGCCAAGACTCCACACTCCTAATACAGGGGGCCCAGGTTCAAGCCTTGGTCAGGGAACTTGATCCCACATGCCACAACTAAGAGTTCGCATGCCACAACTAAAGATCCTGTGTGCCACAAACAAGACCTGGCACATACAAATAAATAATTAAAATAAGTAAATAATCAAAATAAAATGAAATAGGCCTAAACAGTTAAATATATCTATATACTGTACTAGAAAATACCCATAATATAATCTTAAGTAAAAATTTTTTTAAAAGTTCAGATTAATGGGTTATGGTGTGATCCAATTATTGTAAAATGATGTCACAAATATTTATATGTGTGGGCTCCCTAGGTTTTTTATGTATGTGTGTGGGCTTCCTAGATGGTGCAGTGGTAAAGAATCCATCTGCCAATTCAGGAGACACAAAAGATGCAGGCTTGATCCCTGGGTTGGGAAGATCCCCTGAAGAAGGGGATGTCTACTCACACTAATATACTTGTCTGGAAAATTACATGGACAGAGAAGCCTGGTGAGCTATAGTCCTCAGGGTTGCAGAGTTGGAGCCAGCTGAGCACACATGCACACATATATATTAACATGTATATCCTTGGAAGAAAAGTTATGAACAACCTAGATAGTATATTCGAAAGCAGAGACATTACTTTGCTGACTAAGGTCCATCTAGTCAAGGCTATGGTTTTTCCTGTGGTCATGTATGGATGTGAGAGTTGGACTGTGAAGAAAGCTGAGTGCCGAAGAATTGATGCATTTGAACTGTGGTGTTGGGGAAGACTCTTGAGAGTCCCTTGGACTGCAAGGAGATCCAACCAGTCCATTCTGAAGGAGATCAACCCTGGGATTTCTTTGGAAGGAATGATGCTCAAGCTGAAGCTCCAGTACTTTGGCCACCTCATGAGAAGAGTTGACTCATTGGAAAAGACTCTGATGCTGGGAGGGATTGGGGGCAGGAGGAGAAGGGGACAACTGAGGATGAGACGGCTGGATGGCATCATGGACTCAATGGACATGAGTCTGAGTGAACTCCGGGAGATGGTGATGGACAGGGAGGCCTGGCATGCTGCGATTCATGGGGTCGCAAAGAGTCAGACACGACTGAGCGACTGACCTGAACTGATATATAACTATACTTATCTATATAACTATATATAACACATGTTTACATGTAAAGGGATCAAAGTAGTGGTTATTCAGGTATCTATGAACAGATCCTTAACCATTTTTAAATTTCTCCCTTTGGCTTTATTTGTTACTAAAAACATGTATCATCTTTGTGATTTTAAGAAAATGAGGAAAATATAAACTATAAAGGAGAGAATAAGTGGAAATATCAAGTATCCCCTACAATGTTTGTGTTAGATAAGGTGTGCCTGCTTCCTTTTTGTTCTTACTAGATATAATTAAAACCACTACCTATAATATCA
>SJYQ01095325.1:491553-526662 GCA_006410935.1 Redunca redunca
CAACCCAAGTATAATTTTGTGAATTACAGTTTTTAATTCATTCTTATTATTAAAACTGAATTTACTAAACCTCATGCATGATTTTTTTACACTTTAAATCATTTAATATTTAAAATAAGTTTAAACATGTGCAGTTATACAGAGAGTATATTATCTTTGGCCCCTTAAGCTTTGCTAAATTTTTAAAATTTAACTTAGCCTCTCTGTAAAGCATGAACAGTTTTCATTTTTGCCCTTTAGAAGAGCAATTTGTGTTACGAATATTTTGAAAGTGGTTCAGCTGTTTAAATAACAATAATGGATTTTCCTCAGCAATGTTGCTTTTTGGAATTTAATCATGCTCTCAGGCACACTTACTTTGTGGATTAGAGCTTTTTGAACAACACAATCACCGACACAATTACAGAGTGTTGTAGAAATTATTTGCAAGGCAAAGAACAAGAAGGGCAGCACAAATGTTCCAGGCAGTATCAGTGAAACAGATGTGTAGGATATGTGATCAGTAGCCAGCAGATTCTTTATAAATGTGTTTATGTGTTTTTGAATTCATTTATTTGAAAACTGCTTGTTGAATACCTACTATGTTTCATGCATTGTACTAGATTTTGGCTATATATGGGTGAGGCAATGTGGATATGACCTCGCCTCATGGACCTTTCAAGAATGAATCAAATATAGTAGCTTTCCCTCTTGACCTCTCTTTCACTGACACCCCTCACTCCCTGATGCTCTCCATTGCTCTATAAATCCTACTGACTGAGGCGCCAGCCATGCTGAACCCTGGCAAGGAATAGTCTGCACACTAATATGCTCACTTTTTTGTTCTCACCCATTCAGCTGTGCCGTTATTAACACCAGTTGAGTTTTTTCTTAAACTTGATTATGTCAGTTGTACTTATGATTTTAATTAGGAAATTCAATTAACTATAGCTTGAATAAACATAATATGAATTCAAATAGAAAACTGTCTCTTCATTCTAATTTCTGCTATCACACCACCCAAGCTTCTGCCAATACATTTCCACAGTTCCAAGTTTAGAGACTGTGTTTGTCTTCTGAAACCCATCGTCTTTTCCTTGGGCAACATCTCTGCTAACAACAGTGTTTCTCTTGCTGGAGAGTCAGTGATTCCAACTTATAAAGTGTGGCCCTGGTCTCTGGTATCAGGCTAAACTATATCCTCTAGCCCATGAATGATAATACTTCCTGTATGGCTTATTTCTAGGCTAATGATCCCATAGGTCCTTACATCAACTACACATCTAGTTTTCTGTATTAAAACCTCTATGTTCTAAATACTTTATTAAAAATAATATTTTTCTCAATAGACCCTGACAAATACAAAGATTAACCACAAATGCTATCAAATTTATGCATGTTCACTGACTTCATCTTCTGCAGCCTAGGTTGCTCTACTTTGAGATTATAACACACTGATGGCAATAGGGGTGGGGCAGTAAGTACATTAGTACTGAAAAATAAGGATTACACTCAATTTAGAGATTCCACATTAATGGGAATATTACCCAGAGGGAGGGCCATGGATCCTTAGGTTAGTATTCCCAGCAGTCCACATTGATCTATTGACTCGCCAGCACATTTGTTTATGGAACTGTAGAAATTGAAACAGAAGTTACTGTATATTGATAGATGTTGTCTGGGTCTCTTGATTATGCAAAATCTGAGTAAGGTATTTAATGTATTATATTTGTCTTCAATAGGTATGTCCTAGCTTCCCTGGTGGCTCAGATGGTAAAGCATCCACTTACAATGCTGGAGACCCGGGTTTGATCCCTGGGTTGGGAAGATCTCCTGTAGAAGGAAATGGTAACCCACTCCAGTGTTCTTGCCTGGAGAATCCCACAGATGGAGGAGCGTGGTAGGCTACAGTCCATGGGGTTGCAAAGAGTCAGACACGACTGAGCGAGCTTCACAGCTTCAATAGGTATGTCCCATTTCATTCATTTCATGAACAATATGATAGGCAAAAAGAGATGACACTGAAAGAGATGACACTGAAAGATGAACTCCCCAGGTCAGTAAGTGCCCAATATGCCACTGAAGAAGAGTGGAGAAGTAACACCAGAAAGAATGAAGAGACAGAGCCAAAGCAAAAACTATGTCCAGCTGTGATTCTGACTGGTGATGGAAGTAAAGTTTGGTGCTGTAAAAAATAATATCTCATAGGAACCTGGAATGTTAGGTCCATGAATCAAGGCAAATTGGAAATGGACAAACAGGAGATGGCAAGAGTGACTTAGACACTTTAGGAATCAGTGAACTAAAATGGGCTGGAATGGGTGAATTTAACTCAGATGGCC
This sequence comes from Redunca redunca, assembly GCA_006410935.1. Taxonomy (NCBI): domain Eukaryota; kingdom Metazoa; phylum Chordata; class Mammalia; order Artiodactyla; family Bovidae; genus Redunca; species Redunca redunca. The sequence continues at coordinate 493,875 of SJYQ01095325.1, forward strand.
ATTATATTTACTACTGTGAGCAAGAATCCCTTAGAAGAAATGGAGTAGCCCCTTTATTCAACAAAATAGTCCAAAATGCAGTACTTGGATGCAGTCTCAAAAACAACAGAATGATCTCTGTTCATGTCCAAGGCAAACCATTCAATATCACAGTAATCCAAGTCTATGCCCCAACCAGTAATGCTAAAGAAGCTGAAGTAGATTGGTTCTATGATGACATACAAGACCTTCTAGAACTAACACCCAAAAAAGATGTCCTTTTCATTATAGGGGACTGGAATGCAAAAGTAGGAAGTCAAGAAACACCCGGAGTAACAGGCAAATTTGGCCTTGGAGTACAAAGTCTTACATAGTTTTGCCAAGAGAATACACTCATCATAGCAAACACCATCTTCAGACTCTACACATGGACATCACCAGATGGTCAATACTGAAATCAGGTTGATTTTATTCTTTGCAGCCAAAGATGGAAAAACTCTATACAGCCAGCAAAAATAAGACCACGAGCTGACTGTGGCTCAGAACAAGAACTCTTTATTGCCAAATTCAGATATAAATTGAAGAAAGTAGGGAAAACAACCAGACCATTCAGGTATGTCCTAAATCAGATTCCTTAGATTATACAGTGAAAGTGAGAAATAGATTCAAAGGATTAAATCTAATAGACAGAGTGCCTGAAGAGATATGGATGGAGATCCGTGACATTGTACAGGAGGCAGTGATCAAGACCATCTCCAAGAAAAAGCAATGCAAAATGCAAAATGGTTGTCTGAGGAGGCCTTACAAATAACTGAGAAAAAGAGAGAAGTGAAAGGCAAAGAAGAAAAGGAAAAGTTATACCCATTTCAATGCAGAGTTCCAAAGAATACCGAGGAGAGATAAGAAAGCCTTCCTCAGTGATCAACGCCAAGAAATAGAGGAAAACAATAGAATGGGAAAGACTAGAGATCTCTTCAAGAAAATTAGAGATGCCAAGGGAACATTTCATGCAAAGATGGGCACAATAAAGGACAGAAATGGTATGGACCTAACAGAAGCAGAAGATTTTAAGAAGTGGCAAAATACATGGAAGAACTATACAAAAAAAGATCTTCATGAGACAGATAACCATGATGGTGTGATCATTCATCTAGAGCCAGACATCCTGGAATATGATGTCAAGTGGGCCTTAGAAAGCATCCCTATGAACAAAGCTAGCGGAGGTGATGGAATTCCAGTTGAGCTATTTCAAATCCTAAAAGATGATGTTGTGAAAGTGCTGCACTCAGTATGCCAGCAAATTTGAAAAACTCAGTAGTGGCCACAGGACTGGAAAAAGTCAGTTTTTATTCCAATCCCAAAGAAAGGCATTGCCAAAGAATGCTCAAACTACCACACAATTGCACTCATCTCACTTATACTATACTAGTTCCTGCTATAGTTTGTATGGATTTTATTTCAAGCAGAGATGCAAGCTGTTTTTTCATGATGTCAGAATTATAAACTATAACCTCATTCAAGCAATGCATTTGGTACAAAATAAAAATAATGGTGTAACTATAAGAAGGTTATAAGTATATAGAGTTTTCATTCCAATTCCAAAGAAAGGCAATGTCAAAGAATGTTCAAACTACCACACAATTGCACTCAACTCACAAGGTAGCGAAGTAATGCCCCAAATTCTCCAAGCCAGGCTTGAACAGTATGCGAACTGTGAATATCCAGATGTTCAAGCTGAATTTAGAAAAGGCAGAGAAACCAGCTATCAAATTGCCAACATCGGTTTGATCATTGAAAAAGCAAGAGAACTCCAGAAAAACATCTATTTCTGCTTTACTGACTATGCTAAAGCCTTTGACTGTGTGGATCACAACAAACTGTGGAAAATTCTTAAAGAGATGGGAATACCAGACCACCTGACCTACTTCCTGAGAAATCTGTATGCAGGTCAAAGAGCAACAGTTAGAACTGGACATGGAACAACAGATTGGCTTCAAATCAGGAAAGAAGTATGTCAAGGCTGTGTATTGTCACCCTGCTTATTTAGCTTATTTGCAGAGTACATCATGTGAAATGCTGGTCTGGATGAAGCACAAGCTGGAATCAAGATTGCAGGAGAAATATCAATAATCTCAGATAAGCAGGTGTCACCACCCTTATGGCAGAAAGTGAAGAAGAACTAAAGAGCCTCTTGATGAAAGTGAAAGAGGAGAGTGAAAAAGTTGGCTTAAAACTCAACATTCAGAAAACTAAGATCATGGTATCTGGTCCCATCACTTCACGGCAAAAAGATGGGGAAACAGTGAGAGACTTTATTTTGGGGTGCTCCACAATCAGTGCAACCATGAAATTAAAAGATGCTTGCTCCTTGGAAGAAAAGCTATGACCAACCTAGACAGCATATTAAAAAGCAGAGACATTACTTTGCCAACAAATGTCCATCTAGTCAAAGCTATAGTTTTTCCAATAGTCATGTATGGATGTGAGAGTTGGACTATAAAGAAAGCTGTGCACCGAAAAATTGATGCTTTTTGAACTGTGGTGTTGGCGAATACTCTTGAGAGTCCCTTGGACAGCAAGGAGATCCAATTAGTCCATCCTAAAGGAAAGTCAGTCCTGAATACTCATTGGAAGGACTGATGCTAAAGCTGAAACTCCAATACTTTGGCCACCTGATGCAAAGTACTGAATCACTTGAAAAGACCCTGATGCTGGGAAAGATTGAAGGCAGGAGGAGAATGGGACCAGAGGATGAGATGTTGGATGGCATCACCGACTCAATGGACCTGAGTTTGAGCAAACCTGGGAGATGATGAAGGACAGGGAATCCGGTGTTCTGCAGTCCATGGGTCGCAAAGAGTCAGACATGACTGAGCAACTGAAGAACTACAAGGATAAACATGCTTAATCTGTTGGAAGTAGGGAGAAGGATGTTAAAAACATGTAGTCAAGGCATCTTAACTTCATCTACCACAATACAATGGGCTGTTGAACAAAGCCGTGACTTGGGGCATGGAGCAGAGCACAAGGTCTGTGATAGCTTCACAATTGGCTCTCACTCTTTGAACTCATGCAGTTCAAACTCATGTTGATCAAGCATTGACTTTATCATAATCAATGAGAAAGAGGAAATAGCCAGACAATATTTGATTGGTACTAATACCATCCTCATGGCTCTGAATATTAGAGGCATGTAGAGGTATTAAAAACTATTATATTGCTAGTCTTTGCAAATCTCTTTTATTGTGTTCTTACCACTAAAAAATGATAAATGGATTTAATTTAACATTATGGAAAAGCAGCTTTCGCTTAAAACATTTTCCATTTTGAAGCTATATTTGACCATTAAGTGCATACAAATAAAAAGAAGAAAAATCTCTGTAACACCATACCTAAACACAACCATTGTTAATAATTTAGTTTTATCTATAAATAGTTCTAATCTTTTAAGTATGTAATTCAGATATCCTTGAATTTGTAACCACAGAGGAGGTTACAACTTTTTTCTTTCTTTAAACTTTTCATTGATATATAGAGAGGAAAAGTGAAAGTTAGTGTCCAAGTCAAAGAGCTTTCACAATTTGAATACAGTGATAACCATTATCCTATCAAACAATAGGATATCACTAGAACCCCAGAAGACCCTCTTATTTCAGTGCCTGCACCCCCTTTTCCTGCAAGGGGAAACACTATTGTAATTTCTACAGCCTAGGTTGTTGTGGCCTTTTATTATTTATGCACATGGAATCACATAGAATGTATTCTTGTATTTGACCACTTTCACTCAGCATTGTATTTGCTTGGTTTATTTATATTTTGCAAGTAGTTGTTTATTGTTCATTCTTATTGTTGCATTCAGTTGTGTGAATATACACTATTTATCTATTCTATTGTTAATGGAGATTTGCAGATTTGGGCTATTTATTTCACATATGCTTTTATGAAAATTTCAGTACAACTCTGTTAGTGAATACATGCATACATTTAAATACTGCCAAATATTTCCCCAAAGTTGCATACCAATTTACACATGCAACAGCAGCAAAAGAGCATTTTGGTATTGACATTCTGTCAACATTTGTTTTTTCCTGTTTTGTTTCATTTTGTTTTGTTCCATTTTAGCCATTTGGGTGGGTGTATACTGGTATCATGGGAAATAGATGGGGAAACAGTGGCATACTTTGTTTTGGGGGGTTCCAAAATCACTGCAGATGGTGATTGCAGCCATGAAATTAAAAAATGCTTACTCCTTGGAAGGAAAGTTATGACCAACCTAGATAACATATTAAAAAGCAGAGATATTACTTTGCCAACAAAGGTCCGTCTGGTCAAGGCTATGGTTTTTCCAGTGGTCCTGTATGGATGTGAGTTGGACTGTGAAGAAAGCTGAGCATCGCAGAATTGATGATTTTGAACTGTGATGTTGGAGAAGACTCTTGAGAGTCCCTTGGCCTGAAAGGAGATCCAATCAGTCCATCCTAAAGGAGATCAGTCCTGGGTGTTCATTGGAGGGGCTGATGCTGAAGCTGAAACTCTAACACTTTGGCCCCCTCATGTGAAGAGTTGACTATTGGAAAAGACCCTGATGCTGGGAAGGACTGGGGGTAGGAGGAGAAGGGGATGACAGAGGATGAGATGGCTGAATGTCATCACCAACCAGATGCACATGAGTTTGGGTGAACTCAAACTCCCAGTGTCCATCACCGGGAGTTGGTGATGGACAGAGAGGCCTGGCGTGCTGCAATTCATGCGGCCGCAAAGAGTTGGACACGACTTAGTGACTGAACTGAACTGATACTGGTAGCACATTGTGGTTTAAATTTGTACTTCTTTGATTGCTAAAAGAGGAAAACGTACCACTTTTTCATAATTTACATTGGTTGGCCATTTGGATTTCTTTATTGTGAACAGTCAGGGGCTCCCAGTGGCTCAGCAATAAAGAAACCACCTGCAATACAGGAGAGTCAGTTAGATCCCTGGGTCAGGGAAGATCCCCTGGAGAAGGAAATGCAGCCCATCCAGGACTCTTGCCTGGAGAATCCTATGAACTGTGAACCTGGCTAACTACAACCCATGGGTTGCAAGAGTTGGACATGATTTAGTGACTAAACCACCACCATTGTGAATGGCTAGTCAAACCTCTTGCCCATGTTAATCAAACTTATCTTTCCTTTTCTTGATTCATAGAGCCCGTTACATATTTTTGAAACTAGTTATTTATTAGATTGATGTCTAATCCTAATGTGAATTTTATTCTCTTAGTAATGACTTTTAATGAACACATCTTAATTTTAGTATATTTCAGTTATCAATATATTCTTAATAGTGATTTTTGGATCTACCCCAAGGTCATAAAGATGTTTAAATTACATTTATGCTAAATACTTAAGGGATTTTCTTTTTACAGCTATATTCATAGTCCATCTGAAACTGATTTTTGTGAATGATGTGGTATTTTTTGCACTGTGTGATGCAGGACTCAACAAACTCCATGTGAAAATCTAGCTGTACTTTTGAAAAATGAGAGGATTATTGGAATAAACTGCTGTCTACATAGACTGAAGTTTGTCCCAAGAGCAAAATTAATGTTAATCATCTGCCTTTTCTCCCATCCATTCTATATGTCTTTCACCTCTCCCAGCACTTCATATGTAGAGGTTGCCTTCATCATTTAGAGTTCTGAGACCTGCTTATCTTGCTTTTGCCAGGTCACAGGTGACACCTGGTCCTTTTCCTATTATCAGTGGACATGAGGATGTTCAGACTCAGCGGTAAAGAATTTGTCTGCCAATGCAGGAGATGTGGGTTCAGTCCCTGGGTCAGGAAGATCCCCTGGAGAAGGAAATGACAACCCACTCCAGTATTCTTGCCTGGGAAATCTCATGGACAGAGGAGCCTGGTGGACTACAAAAGAATAGCAACCACCAGGTCGCAAAAGAGTTGGACACAACTGAGCAACAAAACAACAGCTGCTGCTGCTGCTGCTGCTAAGTCACTTCAGTCGTGTCCAACTCTGTGCGACCCCGTAGACGGGCAGCCCACCAGGCTCCGCCATCCCTGGGATTCTGCAGACAAGAATACTGGAGTGGGTTGCCATCTCCTTCTCCAATGCATGAAAGTGAAAAGTGAAAGTGAAGTCGCTCAGTCGTGTCCGACTCTTTGAGACTCCATGGACTGCAGCCTACGCTATTATTTAGCAAATTTCAGTTCTTTCAGAAAATCAGAACCAATTACTTCCTTAGTTTATTAGCTCCTTTCTTTGACTGCTTGAGGAGCTAAAATGACCACGTGGAAGTCATAGCATTAAGTTAACAGAAAATTTACTATATCCATAATGAAAGCATCAGCCACCTTTCCCATATCCTACCTACTTCTAGTGTTTCAGAACTTCTATTCCTGCAAAGGCTAAAGTTGCAGGAATAGAAAGTACAAATTCCTCAGCTGAATTCCTGAGAGCAATGGTGAGAGAAGAAACCTGATAGAGTAATACATCGATTCTCCAAGTGAATCTACTATCATTGGCAGCTACTTACTGAATACATAATATGTGCTAGATATGGTTCTGGGAATCAGAGGCAGTGATTAAATAACTTACTTCAGTTATTATGCTTATTTCATTGTTCACACGATCCTTCCTCACATCTTGCTTTCTGTATCTTCCAGAATGGACAGAATTAACCGTCCTATAACCATCCTATCCCACCTTAAAATGTAGTTGCAGGACTTCCCTCACAAGTGGCAAGTCCATTGGTTAAGACTTCACCTTCCAACGCCTGCAGTGTTCGAACCCTGTTAGGGAGTTGATTCCACATGCCTCTTGGATATGAGTTATATATATATATATAAAACAGAAGCAATATTGTAACAAATTCAATAAAGACTTTAAAAATGATCCAAATAAGAAAAATCTATTTTTTAAAATGCGGTTGCTCTGGAAACATTAGAGCAAGTGACAGAGCCATGATTTGAACCTTGACAAGTCTGCTTCTACTATACTGGGGGCTATTTATCACAATCTGCCCTCTGGAAGGGTTTTGAGAGGAGTCATTCACAGAATGCCCATGACTGATAACTTCCTGATAATATCTTTTTGGAACATACCTTTAGGTCAATAGAATCACAAAAGGAGGCTTATTTTAACTGAAGAACTGGTACAAGTTTTTTTTATTATCAATGTTGGTTCAAAACAGCTATTCTTATTACAAGGTGTTATCTCTTTTGTTTTTAATGAATTCAATGTTAGTTTGAAGCTGAGCTAGAAATTCAATTCCCTGGGATTTCACCTCCAAATCATGGTAACCCCCCACAGCTTTGTATACAGAGCCTTGTGGCCTTTCTCCCAGGTGCTTAAATACATATCAGTAGGGTGGTTTCAGTCCTCTTTTATCAGGGAAAAAGAAGTAGAAAGACGAAAGACTTAATTAAAAGATTACAAAGAGATTTTCTGAAAAGAGGCTTTACCATAGGACCTGGCACTGGGATAAGAATAGAGCAGCAGTGTGGCTATGGCCTCAACAAAGAAAAATCCATTTAACCTCACGTTCAACAAAAAGATACCTTTTTAGAGGATGTGATTAAAAGTGGTGTAAACATATTGTATATATTTGTTCAGTTGTCTGGGAACAACGTCAAGGAATCAAGCTGTCAAATCACTTTTTGGAAAAAAGTAAATATAAATAAATGGATCAAATATAGCATGAGGATTAAATAAGAGTTCCTTGGCAAGTTTAGTGAAAATATTCAGGTGCCATTTTAATCTCTTCCCCTCTTCAATTTAAAAACAGCACAGAATTTCACATGTTAATATGTGTTCTTATATTGGCATTGAGTCTTTCGATACCTTCTGAAAACAAAAATCCCAGAACTCTGCTGTTCCCATGGCAACTGCATTTTAAGAAGGCGAAGTTTCCAGCTTGATAGAGCTGAAAGGCTATTAACCTCAGTTCTCAACGATACTGAAACCACGGTGTCAGGGGGAGTCAATACAACACAGGAAGCTTAGCTTGAGCCCACCCAGCATTCATATTACTGCTGGAACAAGGTTTAAAAAAACAATAATATAAATTATTAAAATGGTGTTTATTATTCTGTAATCCAATGTCATGTAACCTAACACTGAAAATATGTAGATAGAAATTTGAATCCAATATCAACCTTGAGGAAATATTAGAACCTAAATCCTTTACCTAAGGAATTTAATTACACTGGACCTCAGAGTGCTTTCATAAAAAGCATAATATGCATGATGAATGCCACCTTCTCTGTTATGTTCCAAGATCCACAAAAACTTTAGAATAAAGCCTGACTATGGAAAGAAAAGGAATCAGAAATATTCTCTAAAGAATATTCTCTAAAGAAGTCATTCTCTGGTCCAGGAAAAAAGAAACATTCTCACTGAGCACAGTGTGTTAGTTGGCTAGGGCTTCTGGGGAAAAAAAAGGCCAACAAACTGGCTGGCTTAAACACCATATATTTATTGTCTCAGTTTGGGCAGCTGGGAAGTTCAAGTTCAAGGTGTTCACAGGGTTAGTTCTGTCTGAAGGCTGTGATAGGTGGCAATCTTTGACATTCTTTGGCTTCCAAACGTATCACCCTGACCTCTATCTTGTTTTCACATGACTCTGTGTATGTGTGTGCATATGTCTATGTCCCCAAATTTCTTCCTTTTACAAAGGAAACAGTCATTTTGGATCAGGGGTCCATACTACCCTAATATGACCTTCTTTTAATTAATCTGAAATGATATTTCCAAAGAAGGTCACATTCTAAGGTACCAGAGGCTAGAACTTCAACTTTTGTCATTGTCAAATAAATAGCATTTGTTGCCTATCACCTAGAGTAAAAGTCAGAATATTTCTGCCCTCTGCATCTTGGCAACAAAACTGACAAGGAAGAGACAACTCAGTCAAGCAGCAGATGCAACAAGGCTTTGCCCTTCACAGAGAAGAGACAAAGCAAGACCAGCTTCAGTGATGGGCAGTGATCCCCTGGGGCCAGCAGGTCCCTCCTAGCAGCCAGCACAGAGCGACTATGTGCTGCCACTGAAGGACCCCATCCCCTCTTTGTAAGGATAGAATTAATATTGAGGTTGGCCAGGTCCCACATGACATACCTGCTTGAGGAAAACAAGGAAACAAAGTTTAGAACAGGGAAAGTTAACTCCCCACAAGGTGATAAACTCAGCACAGGCTGTGTATGCCTTGGTCTCTTGGTAAGAATCTATCCAGCCCGTGGCCCACTGTTATGTAGCCCAGAGTGGGGTGGGGGATCAAAAGACTCCACACATGAGACTGTCATTCCCAACAAGTTTAACGCAGAGCACACTGATTATACTTTATCCCAGAGCTACGTATACTACATTTATTATCTCATGTAACCCTCAGAATTAAATAACACTGTACTGGCTTAGCTGGTAAAGAATCCGCTGGCAATGTGGGAGACCTGGGTTCGATCCATGGGTTGGGAAAATCCCCTGTAGAAGGGAAAGGCTACCCACACCAGTGTTCTGGCCTGGAGAATTCCATGGACTGTATAGTCCACGGGGTCACAGAGTCAGACACGACTTAGCAGTTTTCACTTTCTCAGAAACTTAAGTGACATAAGTAAATTTTTCTCAAGCTTTATTGTGCTAATGAGACAGTTGAGCGTCTTGTTAAAACACTGAGCCCATTCAGGAGGTGCACGTTGGGCTCTGGGAGTGTGTATTTCAAAGTTTCCAGGTAAAGCTCACGATCGGTTTGTACCCTTCCAACAGCAAAATCTGAAGCATTTGAGACTTCAGTTCAGTCGCTCAGTCCTGTCTGACTCTGCTACCCCATGGACTGCAGCACACCAGACCTCCCTGTCCATCACCAACTCCCAAACTCAAACTCATGGCCATTGAGTCGGTGATGCCATCCTACCATCTCATCCTCTGTCATCCCCTTCTCCTACCACCTTCAATCTTTCCCAGCTTCAGGGTCTTTTCAAATGAATCATGTCTTCGCATCAGTTGGCCAAAGCTGGAGTCTCAGCTTCAACATCACTCCTTCCAAAGCACACCCAGTTCTGATCTCCTTTAGGATGGACTGGCTGGATCTCTTTGCTGTCCAAGGGACTCTCAAGAGTCTTCTCCAACACCACAGTTCAAAAGCATCAATTTCCAAAAGCTCAGCTTTCTTTATAGTCCAACTTTTACATCTATGCATGACTACTGGAGAAACCATAGCCTTGACTAGATGGACCTTTATTGGCAAAGTAATGTCTCTGCTTTTTAATATGTTGTCTAGGTTGGTCATAACTTTTCTTCCAAGGAGCAAGTGTCTTTTAATTTCATGGCTGCATGAAATTTTGGAACCCTTCCAAAATAAAGTCTGTCATTGTTTCTATAGTTTCCTCGTCTAGTTGTCACAGAGTGATGGGACCGGGTGCATGATCTTAGTTTTCTGAGTGCTGAGCTTTAAACCAACTTTTTCACTCTCCTCTCTCACTTTCATCAAGAGGCTCTTTAGTTCTTCACTTTCTGCCATAAGAGTGGTGTCATCTGCATATCTGAGGTTATTGTATTTCTCCCGGCAATCTTGATTCCAGCTTGTGCTTCTTCCAGCCCGGAGTTTCTCATAATGTACTGTGCATATAAGTTAGATAAGCAGGGTGACAGTATATAGCCTTGACATATTCCTTTCCCAATTTGAAACAAGTCTGTTGTTCCATGTCTAGTTCTAACTATTGCTTCCTGAGCTGCACACAGGTTTCTCAGAGGCAGGTCAGGTGGTCTGGTATTCCCATCTCTTTCAGAATTTTTTACAGTTTGTTGTGATCCACACAGTCAAAGGCTTTGGTGTAGTCAATTAAGCAGTAGATGTTTTTCCGGAGCTCTCTTGCTTTTTCAATGATCAAACAGATGTTGGCAAATTGATCTCTGGTTCCTCTGCCTATTCTAATTCTAGTTTGAACATCTGGAATTTCACAGTTCACATACTGTTGAAGCCTGACTTGGAGAATTTTGAGCATTACTTTACTAGCCTGTGAGATGAGTGCAGTAGTTTGAGCATTCTTTTGCATTGCCTTTCTTTGGGATTGGAATGAAAACTGATCTTTTCCAGTCCTGTGGCCATTACTGAGTTTTCCAAATTTGCTGGCATATTGAGTGCAGTGCTTTCACGGCATCATCTTTCAGGATTTAAAATAGCTCCACTGGAATTCCATCACTTCCACTAGCTTTTTTCGTAGGGATGCTTCTTAAGGCCCACTTGACTTCACATTCCAGAATGTCTGGCTCTGGGTGAGTTATCACAACATCGTGATTATCTGGGTTGTGAAGACCTTTTTTGTACAGTTCTTCTGTGTACTCTTGCCACCTCTTCTTAATATCTTCTGCTTCTGTTAGGTACATACCATTTCTGTCCTTTATTGAGCCCATCTTTGCATGAAATGTTCCCTTGGTATCTCTAATTTTCTTCAAGAGATCTCTAGTCTTTTCCATTCTATTGTTTTCCTCTATTTCTTTGCATTGATCACTGAGGAAAACTTTCTTATCTTTCTTTGCTATTCTTTGTAACTTTGCATTGAAATGGGTATATCTTTCATTTTTTCCTTTGCCTTTCACTTATCTTCTTTTCAGAGATAAGCCCTCTTGAAACAACCATTTTGCCTTTCTTTTTCTTGGGGATGGTCTTGATCACTGATTCCTGTACAATGTCACGAACCTCCATCCATAGTTCTTCAGGTACTCTGTCTATCAGATCTAATCCCTTGAATCTATTTCTCATTTTCACTGTATAATCATAAGGGATTTGATTTAGGTCATACCTGAATGGTCTAGGGGTTTTCCCTACTTTCTTCAGTTTAAGACTGAATTTGGCAATAAGGAGTTCATGATCTGAGCCACAGTCAGCTCCTGGTCTTTTTGCTGACTTTATAGAGCTTCTCCATCTTTGACTGCAAATGATAAAATCAATCTGATTTTGGTATTGACCCCTCTGGTGCTGTCCATGTGTAGAGTCTTCTCTTGTGTTGTAGGAAGAGGGTGTTTGCTATGACCAGTGCGTTTTCTTGGAAAAACTCTATTAGCCTTTGCCCTGCTTCATTCTGTACTCCATGGCCAAATTTGCCTGTTACTCCAGTTATATCTTGACTTCCTACTTTTGCATTCCAGTCCCCTATAAGGAAAAGGACATCTTTTTTGGGTGTTAGTTCTAAAAGGTCTGTAGGTCTCATAGAAACCGTTCAGCTTGTTCAGTATTACTGGTTGGGGCATAGACTTGGATTATTGTGATAATGAATGGTTTGCCTTGGAAATGAACAGAGATCATTCTGGGTTTGAGATTGCATCCATGTACTGCATTTCAGACTCTTGTAGACTATGATGGCTACTCCATTTCTTCTAAGGGATTCTTGCCCACAGTAGTAAATATAATGGTCATCTGAGTTAAATTCACCCATTCCAGTCCATTTTAGTTAGCTGATTCCTAAAATGTCGATGTTCACTCTTGCCATCTCCTGTTTGACCACTTCCAATTTGCCTTGATTCATGGACCTAACATTCCAGGTTCCTATGCAATATTGCTGTCTACAGCACTGGACTTTACTTCCATCACCAGTCACATCCACAACTGGGTGTTGTTTTTGCTTTGGCTTCGTCTCTTCATTCTTTCCAGTGTTATTTCTCCAGTGATCTCCAGTAGCATTTTGGGCATCTACCGACCTGGGAGTTCATCTTTCAGTCCTAACTTTTTGCCTTTTCATACTATTCATGGGGTTCTTTAGGCAAGAATGATGAAGTGGTTTGCAGCATTTGAAAATGAGGATCCTAATTCAGAATCCCATACCACTTCTGCTAGAACATTCAACCTCTTAGGAGAAAAAGAAGACAGAAAAAGAAGTAAAGGAAGTAAAAGAGATGAAAGGGAATAGAATAGGACATAAGATTTCTGTGAGTGTGTTTCTGTCTAGTGCAATTTAAAAAATACAGTGAAAGCCATTAGCAAAAAAAAAAAAGAGAGAGAGAGAGAGAAATGTCTACATCTTGTTCCAAACTAGTTTACATTCCACTTCTATAAATCAACAGTTTTTAATCCTTGTAGTGTTTGGGTGAGTGGTAGAGTAGGGAACTACGTGGTACTCAGGAATGAGAGTGACGTGGTAACCCAGACATTATCTTCCCTATAATCTCTAACAGAAGTCAGAACTTCTTCTTAAGGGGTCATACGGTAAATATATATTTTAGGATTTGCAGGACAAAATGTTCTATCAAGGCTATTACGCAGGTACATACGTAACTACTTAAAATATGACCAGTTTATAAATGTAAACCATTCTTAGTTCACAGACTGTTTAAGGGAAAAAAAAGGGGCAAAAATAAAAACAGGTGGTTTATGGACCTCTGATCTACAATGTAGCAGTTCACACATACAAAACCTAATATAATGCTCTGAGTAAAATTGTCCTGTTACAATGGTTTTATGTATTAGTTGCTCAGTCATGTCCAACTCTTTGCAATCCCACTGACTGTAGCCCACCAGACTCTTCTGTCCATGGAATTTTCTAGGCAAGAATATTGGAGTGGAGATTGATTCAAGATGGTAAAGTAGAAGGATGTACATTCATCTTCTTCTGTAAGAGCACCCAAATTTCAACTAGCTGTTGAACAACCATAGACAGTAGGACACTGGAACCCACTGAGAAAAGATACCCAAGTCCAAGGACAAAGGAGAAGCCACAGTGAGATGGTAGGAAGGGAGCAATCATGATAAAATAAAATCCTTTACCCTCCAGGTGAGTGACCCACAAATTGGAGAAAATAATACCAAAGAAGTTCTTGTACTTTTGTGAAGATTCTTGGCCCCACATCAGGCTCCTGAGCCTGGGATCTGGCAAAGGGACTGGGAATGCCCAGGGAATCTGACTTTGAAGGCCAGCGGGATTTGATTGTAGAACTTTCAAAGGACTGAGGGAAACAGAGACTCCACTCTTGTAGGGCACAAATAAAACCTGTGCACACCAGGACCTATGGGAAAGGAACAGTGACCCCACAGGACACTGAGCCAGACCTATCTGTGAGTGTTTGAGGTTCTTTTGCAGAGGTGTGGGTTGGCAATAGCCTTCCTCAGGCACACGGGCACTGGCATCAGAAGTCTTGGGAAAATGCATCTTGGCATACCTCTTGGAGGTCTCCCTTAGCCTTGCCATAGAACCTGAAGACTCCAAGACTGGGTCACCTCAGTCCAAACACCCATCAGCAGACAATTGGATTAGAGTTTTGCTGAGCCCAGCCCTGCCCACCAGAGCAAGACCTAGCCTTCCCCACAGCCCAGTCCCTCCCATCAGAAAGCTCACACAAGCCTCTTATCCTCATCCACAAGAATCCTGGAGTGGGTTGCAATTTCCCCCTTCAGGAGATCCTCCCAACCCAGGGTTCCAACCCATATCTCTTGTGTCGCCTCACTGGCAGGCAGATTCTTTACCACTGTGTCATCTGGGAAGCTCCATATGCCAGCCCCTTGATCTTGGACTGCCAGCCTCCAGAACTCTGAGGAAATAAATGTTTATTGTTTTCGCCACCAGCCTCTGGTGATCTGTTATAGCAGCTTGGGCTGACTCAGACAACAGCTTACTGTCTGCTATCAAATAACTGTCATCCTTGAGCCATGCTGCAGCAAGGGCACTTTGTGGCTTTTAAAATGTATAGGTCAGAAAAATGCTTTCCTGTGGCTGAATAACTACTCAGCGAACCGAGAATAGTTGAAGGTCATACTTCAAAGACACTCCAAAGCCTCTGAAAACAGTACCATGTCCCTACTTGATAACTCTGTTTGTGAAATGAGACATACAAACCTGGAGTAATAGAGATTTCAGTAATTATTTTTCTTTAGAATTTTTGCAGTATAGGGGTATATGTACACAGTCAGTCAGCCTTGCCCAAACTGGTGTCTAGCTGCATCCATTAGCAAGCATCTGTCCTTCCCCACTGCCTGATACCAGCACTGGGTGGCAGTACACCCACCCACCCTTGCAGCTTTTTCTGGCGGCTGCATGGTGGACTTTTCTGGGAGAAAGAGGCAAAGAAACAGCATTGGTTCCAGTGCTTTGTACACAATACATTATTAATACATCTTTCATTGTGATGATAAAAATCAACAGCATCTGTAGCTCGTGGAATGGCAAAGTTTCAACTTAGTACAACTACCATTAAAAATTTGTAATTTTGATATTAAAAAACAAAACACTTTATACTACATTAGAAGCAAAAATGAAATAGATATAAATCTAATATGTACAAGATCTACATGAGAAAAATTACAAAACTGATCAAAGAAATCAAGATCTAAATAAATAGAGATAAACTCCATGTGTATGAATGAGAAGACTCAATATTATCAAGATGTCAGTTCTTTCCAAATTGACCTATAAATTCAAGGTAATCCAAACCAAAATCCCAGTTTGTCAATCCCAATATTGACAAACTGAGTCTTAAAACATTTATGTGAAAAAGCAAAAGAATGAAAGTAGCTAGTGTAATATTGAAATAGCCAACGGAATATTGAAAGAGAAGAACAAAGGCAGGGTACTGACACTATCTGATTTCAAGACTGACTACAAACGGTAAAAGAAAAGACAAATAGAACAGTGGAATAGAATAGAGAGCTCAGAAATAGACACTAATATAGTTATCTTTGACAAAGAAGCAAAAGCAGTTCCATGGAAAGGAAACATAGTATTTTAAATAAACAATTCTGGAATAATTGGACATGCACAGGCAAAAACATGTGTAGACACAGACACTACACCTTACACAAAAATTAGGTCAAAATGCACCTAGATGTAAACTGAAAATCTATAAAACTTCTAGAAGATAAAATAGGTTAAAAATAGGTGACTTTCCTTTGGCACTGACATTTTAAATTCAATAGCAAAAACATGATCCATAAAATAAACATTAAGAAGTGAACTTCATGAAAATTAAAAATGCCTTCTTTGCAAAAGATACTCTTAAGAGAATAAAAAACAAGTCGAAGACTGGGAGAAAATATTTGTGAAACGTGAACTTGGTAAAGGACTGTATCAAAAATATACAAAGAGCTCTTAAATCTAAACAATAAGAAAATAACCCAATTAAAAATGGGGAAAAAAATGGTCTGAACAGACATCTCACCAGAGAAGATATAAGGATGGAAATTAAGCATGTGAACACGGATATTAGATTGATTATATTCTTTGCAGCCAAAGATGGAGAAACTCTACACAGTCAGCAAAAACAAGACCGGGAGCTGACTGTGCCTCAGGTCATGAACTCCTTATTGCCAAATTCAGAGTTAAATTGAAAAAAGTGAAGACAACCACTAGACCATTCAGGTATGACCTAAATCAAATTCCTTGTGATTATACGGTGGAAGTGAGAAATAGATTTAAGGGTCTAGATCTGATAGACAGAGTGCCTGATGAACTGTGGATGGAGGTACATGACATTGTACAGGAGACAGGGATCAAGACCATCCCCAAGGAAAAGAAATGCAAAAAAGCAAAATGGCTGTCTGAGGAGGCCTTACAAATAGCTGTGAAAAAAGAGAAATAAAAAGCAAAGGAGAAAAGGAAAGCTATACCCATTTGAATGCAGAGTTTCAGAGAATAGCAAGGAGAGATAAGAAAGCCTTCCTCAGAGATCGATGCAAAGAAATAGAGGAAAACAATAGAATGTGAAAGACTAGAGATCTCTTCAAGAAAATGAGAGATACCAAGGGAACATTTCATGCAAAGCTGAGCATAATAAAGGACAGAAATGATAGGGACCTAACAGAAGCAGAAGATATTAAGAAGAGGTGGCAAGAATACACAGAACTATACATAAAAGATTTTCATGACCCAGATAATCACAATGTGTGATCACTCACCTAGAGCCAGACATCCTGGAATGTGAAGTCAAGTGGGCCTTAGGAAGCATCCCTACAAACAAAGCTAGTGGAGGTGATGGAATTCCAGTTGAGCTGTTTCAAATCCTGAAACATGATGCTGTGAAAGCACTGCACTCAATATGCCAGCACATTTGGGAAACTCAGCAGTGGCCACAGGACTGGAAAAGGTCAGTTTTCATTCCAATCCCAAAGAAAGGCAATGCCAAAGAATGCTCAAACTACTGCACAATTGCACTCATCTCACATGTTAGAAAAGTAGTGCTCAAAATTCTCCAAGCCAGGCTTCAACAATACATAAACTGTGAACTTCCAGATGTTCAAGCTGGTTTTAGAAAAGGCAGAGGAACCAGAGATCAAAATGCCAACATCTGCTGGATCATGGAAAAAGCAAGAGAGTTCCAGAAAAGCATCTATTTCTGTTTTATTGACTATGCCAAAGCCTTTGACTGTGTGGATAACAATAAACTGTGGAAAATCCTTCAAGAGATGGGAATACCAGACCACCTGACTGCCTCTTGAGAAACGTGTAAGCAGGTCAGGCAGCAACAGTTAAAACTGGATATGGAACAACAGACTGGTTCCAAATAGGAAAAGTAGTACCTCAAGGCTGTATATCATCACCTTGCTTATTTAACTTATATACTGAGTACATCCTGAGAAACGCTAGGCTGGAAGAAGCACAAGCTGAAATCAAGATTGCCGGGAGAAATATCAATAACCTCAGATATGCAGATGACACCAACCTTATGGCAGAAAGTGAAGAACTAAAGAGCCTTTTGATGAAAATGAAAGAGGAGAGTGAAAAGAGTTGGCTTAAAGCTCAACATTCAGAAAACTAAGATCATGGCATCCGGTCCCATTACTTCATGGCAGATAGGTGGGGAAACAGTGGAAACAGTAGCTGACTTTATTTTTCTGGGCTTCAAAATCACTGCAGATGGTGCTTGCAGCCATGAAATTAAAAGACGCTTACTCCTTGGAAGGAAAGATGACCAACCTAGACAGCATATTAAGAAATAGAGACATTCATTTGGCAACAAAGGTCCATCTAGTCAAGGCTATGGTTTTTCCACTGGTCATGTATGGATGTGAGAGTTGGACTGTGAAGAAAGCTGAGTNATACAGGGTCATCATCACCATCTTTCTAAATTCCATATATATGCATTAGTATACTGTATTGGTGTTTTTCTTTCTGGCTTACTTCACTCTGTATAATAGGCTCCAGTTCCATACATCTCCTTAGAACTGATTCAAATGTATTCTTTTTAATGGCTGAGTAATACTCCATTGTGTATATGTACCACTGCTTTCTTATCCATTCATCTGCTGATGCACATCTAGGTTGTTTCCATGTTCTGGCTATTATAAACAGTGCTGCAATGAACATTGGGGTACATGTGTCTCTTTCTATTCTGGTTTCCTCAGTGTGTATGTTCAGCAGTGGGATTGCTGGGTCATAAGGCAGTTCTATTTGCAATTTTTTAAGGAATCTCCACACTGTTCTCCATAGTGGCTGTACTAGTTTGCACTCCCACCAACAGTGTAGGAGGGTTCCCTTTTCTCCACACCCTCTCCAGCATTTATTGCTTGCAGACGTCTGGATCGCAGCCATTCTGACTGGTGTGAAGTGGTAGAGAAGACTCTTGAGAGTCCGTTGGACTACAAGGAGATCCAACCGGTCCATCCTAAAGGAGATCAGTCCTGAGTGTTCATCTGAAGGACTGATGTTGAAGGTGAAACTTCAATAATTTGGCCACCTGATGGGAAGAACTGCCTCATTTGAAAAGACCCTGATGCTGGGAAAGAATGGATGGCATCCCGACTCAATGGACATGAGTTTGGGTAAATACTGGGAGTTGGTGATAGACAGGGAGGCCTGGTGTGCTGCGGTTCATGGGGTCTCAAAGAGTCATGCATGACTGAATGACTGAACTGAACTAAGCATGTTAAAAGATGCTCAACATCATATATCATTAGGAAATTGTTAATTAAAACAATAAGATACACACATTTGTTAGAATGGACAAAATCTAAAACACTAATAACACCAAATGCTGATGAGAATGTGGAGCAAAAAGAACTTTCATTCGCTGCTGATTTGAATGCAAAACGGAAATACAACTTTGAAAAATAGTTTGATCACTTCTTACAAAACAAAATGTATACTCACCATATAATCCAGCAGTCTTATTTGTTGATATTTATCCAAAAAAAATTTCAGCTTTCTGTCAATACAAAAACCTGCACATGGATATACATAACTTTATTCATTATTCCCAAAAGATAGAAGAAGCCAAATGTCTTTCAACCAATGAGTGTATAAACAAACTGTGGTACATCCAGGTGTTGGGATATTATTTAACATTAAAAAGAAATAGGCTATCAAGCTATGAAAAAGTGTGAAAGAATCTTATATGCATATTACTAAGTGAAAGCAGCCACTCTGAAAGGGCTATGCACCATGTAAGTCTGTCTATATGACATTCTGGAAATGGTAAAATTAGACAGTAAAGAGATCAGTGGTTGCCAGGGATTTGTGATTAGGGGTGGGGAGGGTGGAAGGAGGAATGAATGGAACACTGGGCATTGAAACTACTCTGCTTGATACTACAGTGGCTGACAAATGTTCTAACTTTGTCAAAACTTATGGAATATAAAATAAAAACTGTAATATAAACTATGAACTTTAGTTAATATAACATATCACTATTTTGGCTCATGAATGATAGCAAGCATATCACACCAATGACAGATATTGATATGGAAAACTAGACGGTGGAAAGGGAGAGAACAGTTATATGGGAACTCTCTGTATTTAGTGCTCAATATTTCTGTAAATCTAACACTACTCAAAAATTAAGTCTATTACTTTAAAAATAAATCTCCAGGCAAAAGCACAGCGACCAAGATAGCATGCTGGTCTCTTGAAATTTGTTTGCAGATAAAGAAACCAGCTTTTCCCACAGTATTGACTAGTGCTCTTAAAAACAAACACCAATTTTAAATATAAAGTTATCATGCTTCAAGGAAAAGAGCTCATTAGTCATGTTCTCAAAATATACTTAACACTGAAGAGGATACACTCTAATGAAATCAGCTAAAAAAAAAGTAATACTCAGGATAAATTAATTTCCAGGAAAAAAGATGAAAAGAAAGAATTTTAAATATAAAACCTTTACCTTTGCTTTGAGAAGTAAAAATTGCTAAAGCTGCAACAGTCCCTTTTTGAAAATACGTTCTTATTTGAGCTTCAGTATTCATTTGATGGATATTTTTTTTAACTGTACAAACATTCATATAAAGCACATCAAATATATTCTTATGGATGGTTGGTTTAATGTGAATGGAAGGTTTCCATCTTAAAACAATTTATTTCCTAGAAAATGGTTATGAAGACACCAAAGTTTCCTAAGAGAGGTATTACACTGATTTACAAATACATATTATACTTCTTGGTAGAAAAATAATTCAAAAGATAAGTGAAAGGCAACACTGAAAAGATCATCCGCCCAGTAACTCAGTCAGGTCTCACTCCTTTCAGGATTCTTGTGAAGTTTTTCCCAGCGTCAGCCACCTTGTTTTAGGAAACTTGAGAAGAATGTATTGAAAAGTTAGAAATGATGACAGCTCTCTGTGTCTCCATCTCCCTCTCTGTCTCTTCCCGTTTCTCTCTGTCTCTCTATAGCACTATTTTACACTAGAGAGAGACAGAGACAGTGAGAGACAGATATACAGAGAGAAACAAACAGGGAACAGAAAAAAATGGGTGGATGGAGAAGACTCTTAATGGAGAGAGAATTAGAGGGAGAACAAAAAGTACTGCTTCATACTTGATAGGAACCACTGGCTACAATGAAAGCTGTCATTTCCTATGCTACACTAGATGCTTCTTCATTAAATTATCTGACCTTGGCCTGTATTTTGCATAAAATAGGCAATTTATGGCCTGAAAATAGAATACAGTCTTATGATATACACACAGATTCCCTCCCCTTGCACAATATTCATGAATATTCAATATTCATTCAAGGCCTTTTTTCCTTCTTAGTGCAAGCATCAGCAATATTGGAGACACATATTGTATAATTAATGTTTTTATGCTCTGATTTTGAATTTTATTCTGTTAGAAAAATTGATTCATCTCTGTGGATATCACCAAATACTGGCTTCATTCTGAACATATCATGGATTATAAAACAGCATTATGCTATTCCTAATTTTTTATCTTGAGTTCAGTTCAGTTGCTCAGTTATGTCCGATTCTTTGCAACCCCATGAACTGCAGCACACCAGACCTCCCTGTCCATCAACTCCCGGAGTTTACTCAAACTCATGTCCATTGCGTCAGTGATGCTATTCAATCATCTCATCCTCTGTCATCCCCTTCTCTTCCTGTCTTCAATCTTTCCCAGCATCAGGGTCTTTTCAAATGAGTCAGTTCTTTGCATCAGGTGCCCAAAGTATTGGAGTTTCAGCTTCATTCAGCACCAGTCCTTCCAATGAATATTCAGGATTGATTTCCTTTAGGATGGACTGGTTGGAACTCCTTGCTGTCCAAGGGACTCTCGAGTCTTCTCCAACACCACAGTTGAAAAGCATCAATTCTTGGGCGCTCAGCTTTCGTTATAGTCCAACTCTCACATCCATACATGACTAGGAAAAAACATAGCTTTGACCAAACTTTGTTGGTAAAGTAATGTCTCTGCTTTTGAATATGCTGTCTAGGTTGGTCATAACTTTTCGTCCAAGGAGTAAGTGTCTTTTAATTTCTGAAGTCACCATGCGCAGTGATTTTGGAGCCCCCCAAAATACAGTCTCTCACTGCTTCTACTGTTTCCCCATCTATTTGCCGTGAAGTGATGGGACCAGATGCCATGTCTTAGTTTTCTGAATGTTGAGCTTTAAGCCAACTTTTTTACTCTCCTCTTTCACTTTCATCTAGAGGCTCTTTAGTTCTTCACTTTCTGCCATAAGGGTGGTGTCATCTGCATATCTGAGGCTATTGATATTTCTCCCAGCAATCTTGATTCCAGCTTGTGCTTCCTCCAGCCCAGCATTTCTCATGATGTATTCTGCATATAAGTTTAAGGTAAATATTTTATCTTAATATCATGCAATGAATTTCACACTCAGGTAGCGCTCAGCTGATCCAAGAGTAATGATTTTGTAAATCTCACTCAGATTCTCCACAGTTCCTTATAGTGGGTGGGGTTGGTCCTGGTGCTGGCTCCCATGGGGACGGAGATGGAGAAAGAGGAGAAGTGCATAGCTGTGGCAATCCAGTTAGTGATGGTGGCAATGCACGACTCTTTCCACCATTCCATCCTATATCTATGTCCATTTGTTTTCCTTCATTAATTGGTTGAGAGTTGAAAGGTGGGACCATATATTCTTCTTTTCTTTTCATCACTCTTCACTGTGCTCAGTGTCAGGTTGTTGAGTGTGCCTGCTCAGTTGTGTCAGACTCCTTAGGACCCTATGGACTGTAGCCCACCAGGCTCCTCTGTGGGAGCATGGGATTTTCTGGGCAAGAATATTGAAATGGGCTGCCATTTCCTCCTCCAGGGCATCTCCCCATCTCAAGGATTGAACCCACGTCTCCTGCGTCTCCTGCTTTACAGCAGATTCTTCAGCCTACCATTTTATAAATGCTGGCTAGTTAAACAGAGAAGGGAATGGCAACCCACTCCAGTACTCTTGCCTGGAAAATATCATGGATGGAAGAGCCTGGTAGGCTGCAGTCCATGGGGTCGCGAAGAGTTGGACATGACTGAGCGACTTCACTTTCACTTTTCACTTTCATGCATTGGAGAAGGAAATGGCAACCCACTCCAGTGTTCTTGCCTGGAGAATCCCAGGGATGGGGGAGCCTAGTGGGCTGCCGTCTGTGGGGTCACACAGAGTCAGACAAGACTGAAGCGACTTAGCAACAGCAGCAGCAGTTAAGTGGAGCCAAATTGGGGGGTGGGGAAGAAATACTTTCAATTTTAGAAAGGATATCAATTTAAAATTTGCATTTGGATGAACTTAGTGTATTTCACATTTCTCACTTCTTCTACATTTGGCATATTTTAGGTAGAGAAAGGGTTGCTCACATACCAATTAAATAATTGCCTTAGGTGTTGCCTCTAGGAACAAGATGTATAATTGGCTTTTCACCACATTTTGAAAACTCTCACAGAAACTATTTTTATTAATCCAAAGGATAACAATGAGTTATTTCAAAGACTATTCAAACAGCTCTTTCCAGGATGCTGGGGTCCCAGCTTCCAGAGCCCTAAGGTTGACTTCCTGGAACCCCAGCAGCCTTACCTTTGGCTCATAAAGTCTGCCTGACTAGACCAGGGTCTGTGGGGACTTCCCAAGGCACCTGCATCCATAACTGCAGCAAGACCCCCAGTCCTTTTTGCTTCACACTGGTGGACTTTGCCTATCCAGGAGGTACCTCACCAACCAGTGAGCTTCTTGGTAACCAGTGCAGGGAATGTCACTGCCTGGAGGGGATCTATGAGAGAAGGACACAGGTTTGGCTATTCAGGGGAGCTTGAGGCCAGAAGAGAAGGTGAAAAGGAAGAGCAGGAGTTCCTGGTAGACACTCTGCTCCCCATCTTTTCAGGTACCTGATATTTCCATTGTGGTTTATGCGTCCTTTTAGACATGTCCATACTAGCTTAGTATTCATTGGAAGGACTGATGCTGAAGCTGAAGCTCTAATACTTTGGTCACCTTAGGTGAAGAACTGACTCATTGGAAAAGACCAATGCTGGGGATGATGGAGGGCAAGAAGAGAATAGGATGACAGAGGATGAGATGGTTGGATGGCATCACTGACTCAATGGACATGAGTTTGAGCAAGCTCAGGGAGATAGTGAAGGACAGGGAAGCCTGGCAAACTGCAGTCCATGAGGTCTCAAAAAGTTGGACATGACTGTGCAACTGAACAGCAACAATACTAGCTGTCTAGTGACTGCTCTAAAATTGCATGCACTTTGTGGAATTTACAGTTTCATCTTTGTTTCAAATACTTAATAAAAAATTTTCAAATGACTGAAACTGTATTCATAGATTCATAGGAAGTATAATTATATTTATCAGTTTTGTGTTAAAAGAAAGCACATTATAGTAAAGTTTTAGATTTGTAAAGATGAATTAGAATTTTTATCACCTATTTATGAAAACAATGTTTGGTGCTGATGGTGACTATCACCATTTAAAGCTATCATCATTAAATGTTTATCAAATGCTGTTGTTTGTAGATGAAAGTTCAAGTTTCTATTAAAATTTATGAATAATTCAAATCACACAAATTGAATATTTAATATATTCCTTTCTTCTGTGATATTACTTATCTCACAATTATAATGCATAAAGAACATGTAAGAAATGTTTACCATGTATCATGCTTCTCCATATCCCCCCACTGTTTCATACAAATGTTACTTTTTTATCTTTACCAGTTAGCAGCACCAGGAAAAAGGTTGGAATACATTTCTTTAAAAGCTCAGAGTATAATCTTTCTAAACTGAACCAGACATCTTGAGCTATAAATAGTTACCTTCAAAGGCAGCTATTGAACTTTACCTTGGCTGAGATAATGGCCTAGACAGACATCCCATAACTACATTCTCAGCAAGAATGAATCTCGTCTCTTTTCTTCTGTGTACTTCATAGCTTAGTGTAGTGGGGACTCTGAACTTCCAAAGCCTCTTTTTCTATCCTGCATTTGATTCTATTTTGATGATCTAAAAACTTGATATTATATTTCTATCATATATTGGTATTTCTTCAATAAACAAAATAATAACAAAGCAAATGTAGCTTATAAACTTTCTTTTCTAAATCGCTGCTTGATAAAACAATGGATTAGAAATTGAGGCACCAACTTGCATGTACAAAAACATGACTCCATTTAAACCTCCAAGGCCAAATTTAATTTAGGGGCAGTCATCACTTCACTAATGATAGAAACCTTGGACTTAATTTGAAGAGTCTTATTCACTTCTGACTCAAGTGTGATCAATTGAGGATTTAAATTTAAGCCATTCAAGATCACCCCCACTCTATTACCCATTCTATGTTGTCCCTCTCTTCCAGGTAGTCAAGGAGTATGGACCTAAAATCTGTATGCTCTAGTCTAAAGTTGTGGCTGATTCTTCTCATCTTAAATGTTGTACATTGGCCACCACTGGCCTCTGGCTTGTCTGAACTAGACTTTGGGCCTCATGTTCCAATATCTGCTGCTGGTGACCATGAAAGCTGCCATGGCCTGTGTGACAAGTCACCAATATCTGGTTCTCCTTGACATCTCAGTTTCTCCAGGATCACATTTCCTCACTGCTAAAGAAGTATGGACTGAAAACCTAATAGTGTGGGTGGGTAGGAGGGAGGCTCAAGAGGCAGGGTGGTGGCTCAAGTATGTATGTATATATATATGTATATATATATATATATCGACCCACTCCAGTACTCTTGCATGGAAAATCCCATGGATGGAGGAGCCTGGGAGGCTGCAGTCCATGGGGTCACTGAGAGTCAGGCGCGACTGAGTGACTTCACTTTCACTTTTCACTTTCATGCACTGGAGAAGGAAATGGCAACCCACTCCAGTATTCTTGCCTGGAGAATCCCAGGGATGGAGGAGCCTGGTGGGCTGCCGTCTATGGGGTCGCACAGACTTAGCAACTTAGCAACAGCAGCAGCATGACTGATTCACGTTGTTGTACAGCAGAAGCCAACAAATATTGTAAAGCAATTATATTCCAATTAAAAATTTAAAAAAAATAATTAAAAAAAATTAAAAGCTAATGCAGTTAAGTTTTAGACCTGTATTAGGTTACTGAT
The DNA here is from genome assembly GCA_006410935.1 of Redunca redunca. NCBI lineage: Eukaryota > Metazoa > Chordata > Mammalia > Artiodactyla > Bovidae > Redunca > Redunca redunca. The sequence goes on from SJYQ01095325.1 coordinate 519,583, forward strand.
GCGTAACAAATAACCTTAACTAAGAGGCTTAAAGGGCTTCCCAGGTGGTTCAGTGGTAAAGAACTCACCTGCCAATGCAGGAGATGTGGGTTTGATCCCTGGATTGGGAAGATCCCCTGGAGAAGATGAATAATAAGCAGTCAGCTTGGAATGAAATTATTGTGAACTATCAATAATGATCTCCAGTAGCATACTGGGCACCTACTGACCTGGGGAGTTCATCTTTCTGTGTCCGATCTTTTTGCCTTTTCATACTGTTCATGGGGTTCTCAAGGCAAGAATACTGAAGTGGTTTGCCATTCCCTTCTCCAGTGGACCACATTCTGTCAGACCTCTCCACCGTGACCTGTCCATCTTGGGTGGCCCCACACAGTATGGCTTAGTTTCACTGAGTTAGACAAGGCTGCAGTCCATGTGATCAGATTGGCTAGTTGTCTGTGATTGTGGTTTCTGTCTGTCTGCCCTCTGATGCCCTCTCTCAGCGCCTACCATCTTACTTGGGTTCCTCCTACCTTAGACGTGCAATATCTCTTCACAGCTGCTCCAGCAAAGCACAGCCGCTACTCCTTACCTTGGATATGGGATACCTCCTCTTGGCCGCCGCTCCTGACCTTGGACGTGGGGTAGCTCGTCTGGAGCTCCTGCGCAGTCACAGCCACCACTCCCAAGCCAGGCTTCAGCAATACANCCCCTGGAGTAGATGAATAATAAGCAGTCAGCTTGGAATGAAATTATTGTGAACTATCAATAATGATCTCCAGTAGCATACTGGGCACCTACTGACCTGGGGAGTTCATCTTTCTGTGTCCGATCTTTTTGCCTTTTCATACTGTTCATGGGGTTCTCAAGGCAAGAATACTGAAGTGGTTTGCCATTCCCTTCTCCAGTGGACCACATTCTGTCAGACCTCTCCACCGTGACCTGTCCATCTTGGGTGGCCCCACACAGTATGGCTTAGTTTCACTGAGTTAGACAAGGCTGCAGTCCATGTGATCAGATTGGCTAGTTGTCTGTGATTGTGGTTTCTGTCTGTCTGCCCTCTGATGCCCTCTCTCAGCGCCTACCATCTTACTTGGGTTCCTCCTACCTTAGACGTGCAATATCTCTTCACAGCTGCTCCAGCAAAGCACAGCCGCTACTCCTTACCTTGGATATGGGATACCTCCTCTTGGCCGCCGCTCCTGACCTTGGACGTGGGGTAGCTCGTCTGGAGCTCCTGCGCAGTCACAGCCACCACTCCCAAGCCAGGCTTCAGCAATACATGAACCGTGAACTTCCTGATGTTCAAGCTGGTTTTAGAAAAGGCAGAGGAACCAGAAATCAAATTGCCTACATCCACTGGATCATCAAAAAAGCAAGAGAATTCCAGAAAAACAATTATTTATGCTATATTGACTATACCAAAGCCTTTGACAGTGTGGATCACAACAAACTGTGGAAAATTCTGAAAGAGATGGGAATACCAGACCACCTGACCTGCCTCTTGGGAAACCTGTACGCAGGTCAGGAAGCAACAGTTAGAACTGGACATGGAACAACAGACTGATTCCAAATAGAAAAAGGACTACGTCAAGGCTGTATATTGTCACCCTGCTTATTTAACTTATATGCAGAGTACATCATGAGAAATGCTGTGCTGGAGGAAGCACAAGCTGGAATAAAAATTTCTGGAGAAATATCAATAACCTCAGATATGGCAGAAAGTGAAGAACTAAAGAGCCTCTTGATGAAAGTAAAAGAGGAGAGTGAAAAAGTTGGCTTAAAACTTAACATTCAGAAAACTAAGATCATGGCATCTGATCCCATCACTTCATGGCAGATAGAGGGGAAACAGTAGAAACAGTGGCTGACTTTATTTTTGGGGGCTCCAAAATCACTACAGATGGTATCTACAGCCATGAAATTAAAAGATGCTTACTCCTTGGAAGGAAAGTTATGACCAACCTAGATAGCATATTCAAAAGCAGAGACATTAGCAGGTCCATCTAGTCAAGGCTATGGTTTTTCCAGTAGTCATGTATGAATGTGAGAGTTGGACTCTGAAGAAAGCTAAATGCCAAAGAATTGATGCTTTTGAACTGTGGTGTTGGAGAAGACTCTTGAGAGTCCCCTGGACTTCAAGGATATCCAACTAGTCCATCCTAAAGGAGATCAGTCCTGGATGTTCATTGGACTGATGTTGAAGCTGAAACTCCCATACTTTGGCCACCTGATGGGAAGAGCTCACTCATTTGAGAAGACCCTGATGCTGGGAAAGATTGAGGGCTGGAGGAGAAGAAGACAACAGAGGATGAGATAGTTGGATGGCATCGCCAACTCGATGGACCTGGGTTTGGGTAGATTCGGCAGTTGGTGATGGACAGGGAGGCATGGTGTGCTGCAATTCATGGGGTCACAAAGAGTTGAACATGACTGAGTGACTGAATTGAACTGATCACTAATGATAACAAATTTCAGTTAGTCACCTGAGAAGACTAAATTATGTTTCTATTTTCTCTACAGAACATATGAAGGTGTTATCAAATAAACATGTGTAGCCAAAAATGAAAGGGAGAAAGCATTACAGAGGTGTAGAAGGTAAGTCATCAGTTAAAATATTTTGTATGCTTTCTGTTTTAAAGCTTCTGGTCCTATGGAACTGGGATTTGTCTGCTCCTTGCCATGATAGATGACCTACTTTCAGATATTCTGTTTTTTCTCTCTTTGGTCATATTCATCAAGTTTCTTTTCCTTCTATGCCAAATTCAGACAAATAAAAGGAAAATGATGTGTGTCCCTTCTGGGTGGGAACATTTAATAGCTGGCCTTTGTTCACCCATGTTCCCTGACCTTGACTCAGAAATTATAAACGCATATGTTGAAAAGGAGTCATTATACCTGTAGTCAACATCCCTCTAGTTCCCTGAGTAACTACAATGAACAGACTCCCTACTCCCATCCCCTTTTCAAACTGTAATGAATTAAACCTTACTGTTTTAAGCTGCGGAGTGTTTGCGATTGTTTGTTATTCAGCATAATCTAGCTAGACCTGACTGAAATAGCCTTGATGATAAGGTTCACTCCACAGGCTCTTTGAGTTTTCTGGCTCATGATCTTGGCCATATTGGTATCCTTTTCAGTGGACAAAGAGAAATTTTAGATGCTCTTTTGTGCTAATCTGGGTTTAATAGGATACTGTGAAGCTGCTCTGTGGCAGAATTTGATAATCGATCACTCAAGCACCATGTTAAATGAGAAGCTTCTATAACAACCTTTTGTTCTGGCTTGATTACTCTTTAGGAAACAAAATCTAAGTATCTGCATTTCTTGGTTTCAGTTTTCACCTAGTTTCTCTGGCTTGGCCATCCTCTGGTACCTGCAAGCATTTAAAGTATAATTATATTTTCTGTGATTTTCCTTGTACCTTGTAGTTACCCCAACACTGTGAAAACTCATATGATAGTGTTACTTATGTCCTTTATTACTCTGCAATTTATATTACAAATCTGATGCTTTAACTTTATATTGATTAACTATTGCCAATATGATATTACAGAACAATCAAACACAAAGCATCAGCAACACAAAACAAATTATTATTATTATTATTATGGGTCTATTATGGGTTCTGGCAGTCAGGGCCTGGCTTAGCTAATTTTATTTTTCCAGATTTGGCTCAGCTCAGTTTGACTGGGCTTATTCATGCGTGCCTGATCAAGCTGTTGGGCTGGCAACAGGCTACCTATGATGACTTACCCTTCTCTACACAGGCTCTCTTGGAGGCTATCCTGGCTTGTTCAAGAAGCAGGAGTCTGAGAAAGAGAAGTGGTCATGGCCTCTTGAGGCAAAGGCTCAGAATTCACAATACCCACTTTTATTGCCTTCTCTTGGCCTAAGCGAGTCTCAGGGCCTGCCTCTTGTGGGAAAACTTGCAAAGTCTCAGTGCAAAGAGCACGTATATATGGAAGAATGAAAATTGGAGCCATTTTAAAATTAATCCAACCACAAAATCTCTAGGCTCCAATCTTTGGCACACAGAAACTATTTTTCTGATTTTTTCCCCTTTTTTCTCTTCCTTAGCAAAGCCTGGATCTTGAAAATGAAAACTTTGCTTTATTATTACTACCATTGGTTTTTTAAAATGCATTTCAGAATGTTAATCCATTGCTATTTTTCTGAGGGTTCATTTGCTGTGCTCTGAGGTTAGTCTTGGGTTTCTCTGGTGGCTCAGACTGCAAAGAATCTGCCTACAATGTTCCCAGACTTGATCCCTGGGTTGGGACTATCCCCTGAAGAATGGAATGGCAACCCACTCCAGGACTGTTGTCTGGAGAATCCCATGGTGAGAGTAGCCTGGCGGGCTATAGTCCATGGGATCACAAACAGTCAGACACAACTGAGACACTAACACTTTCAAGATAAATATCTTGGTCGATCCCAACATAGAAGAATAGGCAGCACATTTACACACTTGGCTCTCATTTTTTATATTCTTATAAACTTTTTAACCTTGTGATTGAAAATTCATATGTATTCTTCATTTATATTGGTAGAAAGCCTTTACTAAGCATAATCAGGCCTTGAAAAGAAAACATAAGCAGAATGAAGAAAAGGAATAGAATTGCTGACTTTTGCTACATGCGATTTTATTTTCTATAAGATTTAATCTGTATCCATGCAAAAAAAAGCAAAAGTTTTTAATAAAATAAATTATTATAATCAGATACCATTGTTGTCACTAGGTTATCCACAGTAATCTTTGAAGTCTCCTTATCCCAAGATGCTTCATCATAATGTATATTAAAGTAGCAACAAATATTACTTTTTTGAAGTTATCTGCATAGTTTATGTTATACTTTATAGCTTAACTGGGGCTTCCCAGGTGTGCTGGTGGTAAACAACCTGCCTGCCAATGCTAATGCAGGAGATGTAAGAGACAGTTTCAGTTCCTGGGTCTGCAAGATCCCCTGGAGAAGGAAATGGCAGTCCACTCTGGTATTCTTGCCTGGAGAATTCCATGGAGAGAGGAGGCTGGTGTGCTACAGTCTATAGGGTCACAAAGAGTTGGACACGACTGAAGTGACTTAGCACGCGTGTAGCTTAATGGCTTCCCTGGTGGCTCAGTGGTAAAGAATATGCCTGCCAATGCAGGAGATGCAGGGTTGATTCCTGAGTCAGCAAGACCCCCTGGAGAAGAAAACGGTAACCCACTCCAGTGTTCTTGCCTGGGAAATCCCAACAGAAGCCTGTGTCCAGAAGCCTGCAGTGGGCTACAGTCCATATCATCGCAAAAAAGTCAGACTTGACTTAGCAATTAAACAACAACAACAGTAACAGCTTAACAGAGGGTAAAATAATTTTTATTAACCAGATGGTGAAACTCTGAAACTAAATAAAGTTCAAAGCACTGTGAATTCAGTTAAGACTACCATGCCTGGTTATCTGATCAAGATAATAAACATTCTGATTTATAACATTTCCCCCCTTACTAAGCAATTTCTGTGATCACTTTTGCTCCAGGGCAAAGATCAATCTATCTGAAGGTGGACTTTAATTTGGGAGCAAGAAGTTCTACTTAGAATTTAAAATGAAAATATCTATCTTCTGGAAAGTGACATGATTGAGCATTAGAAAATTCTGTTTCACCTTCTAAATACTTCTTTAAGCAGTGATTTATAGTTGAACCTAGGAATTAATGTAATATCTTTTCTTTATCTTATTGAATAATTATAGCAACTAGTTTCTTCTACTTTAGAAGGATGAGTAATTTTATTTTACAGTCAAATACCAGACCCTCAAAACTAGATCTTATCCTAGAAACTATACTAAAAAGATCCATAATGTGAGACAATTGGCCCACAAATGGAGGAAAAATAATATGCAGAAAACTATAATGTACCTAACTGAAATGAAAATTAAATGCTTTTTAAAAACTAATTCAGTAAAAAATTATTACTCTAAAAATGGCACTACCGTTTTGAAAGACAGATGATTTAACTCTACGTATAAGTGGTTTCAGAATAAATGTTCCAGTAATGAAGAAATGAAAAACTTTAATTTAATCTAATCTTAATGTAGAGAGAAACTTTGGGTACAGGAAATGGAAAAAGAAAGATGACATTGTAGATTAAATCATTACATAGTTAGGGAGATAAGGCAAGGACAGAGACAGAGAAAAAATATTCCCTTTCAGGTAGGCTATTCTTCCTCAGAAAAGATCTTATGAGCACCCACTCCAAAATTACAGTAAGGTCCTTATTTACTTGGTCAAATACACTGATAATTATTAGACAGAATAATTGTCAGTATATTTAAAAATTGTCAGGGAGCCCTTTTGGCTTTAATTTTGTTAAAAGTCATGACCAAGACTCCCTGCAGGCCACTTGAGGCCTCACCGACCTTTGAGGCTGGTCCTACAAACAGGCAACACATGTTATGCTCAGGTATCTTTTTAATATTCTGGTAAACAATTGGCTCTTGTTAGTATGTATGACTTTTTTCTCACATATTTTACATAATTTGTCCCTCTCAGCCATCATTAAATATTTATACCCTTTTATAGATCAAGCTTGTTTCACTTGATTGTGACCTCATTTGTGACTGTTCAAAATGTACACAATTCAGCTCACAGAATTGGCTCTTTTATCAACTTATTCAGAAAGCTTTCAGTTCAGTTCAGTTCAGTTCAGTCACTCAGTCGTGTCCGACTCTCTGTGACCCCATGAATCGCAGCACACCAGGCCTCCCTGTTTATCACCATCTCCCAGAGTCCACTCAGGCTCACGTCCATCGAGTCAGTGATGCCATCCAGCCATCTCATCCTCTGTCGTCCCCTTCTCCTCCTGCCCCCAATCCCTCCCAGCATCAGAGTCTTTTCCAATGAGTCACCTCTTCGCATGAGGTGGCCAAAGTACTGGAGTTTCAGCTTTAGCATCAGTCCTTCCAAAGAAATCCCAGGGCTGATCTCCTTCATAATGGACTGGCTGGATCTCCTTGCAGTCCAAGGGACTCTCAAGAGTCTTCTCCAATACCACAGTTCAAATACATCAATTCTTCGGCACTTAGCCTTCTTCACAGTCCAACTCTCACATCCATACATGA